>QYTT01084058.1:0-11302 GCA_006980735.1 Dasypogon diadema
AATATTTAGGTCTTATTGAGTGGCAAGATTTTTTTCACACAGATCATGCAGCATGGTTTGTAGTGATCCAAACAGACTCAGACAGTGTATTGTTAAAATAAATCAGCTACATGCAATTATTCCTTTTAAGTTCATCCTGGCGAATTAATGCGACATAATAAAATCCAGAAGCAAGTCGAAATACATTTGCAAAATATTTTCTAACACACTTCCTCTTAACACAGTGTGCAATTAAATAAATATTACAAAGTCACACATCATTTTTCTTCACCAGACTTCATACAAAGGGATATTGCAGCGTATTCAGCTTTCCCAAAATCTCGGAGCTACTGCACTTTGCTTTCTTGAAGACGAGGATACTAAATCATTTCCTATCATTAACGAAAATTCCTCATAGGATTTTCTTTTCATTGACTCGTCCGCCTAGTCCGCGTCTACGAAACATAACTCCTTTCTCATTTGTTATTCCTAAAGCCAGCCTTCGTTTTATGTAGCGAAATATAATTTTTTCTGCACTCTAATACCATGTATCGTCGAAATCTCTAGTAGGTGGTCACATTAAAGATCAATATAACAGATCGTTTACTTTGTCGCATTTGTCAGTAACACATTTTTGGAATTTCATCTCAAGGTCTTTTGTTCTTGTATGGAGTCCCGATAAAGCTGCACACCTAGATAGTGCTGGTCTCAGATTTTCTACCTTTAATTTATTATTGGTTTCTACTTTCCAGTGTACCGTCCATTCAATATTATCACATGATTCAGATATCAGTGATATCATTTTCATGGAACAACTTTTTCTTCCGCATGAGAATTCTGATTTGGTCTCTGTTCTATAGTAGAAGATTTTGCATACTGTGTTGCCAATACACTAATAAATAGCTAATACTTAATATCTTGTCGTCCTTTCACAGAAACGGAGTTGACTTTTTCAGGGGTCTTTTCATGTATTCACATTCTTCTTGTACCAATCACTTTCACAATCTCCATTCCTAATCTATAAAAACAAACACACACATATGACATACATCCAAGAAATTATTTTTTACGCACTGCAAATTCATATCTCTTAAAAACAAAAAATTTAAAACATTATATACACATGTAAAAAATCGCTTTTCAGTCTGCTTTCTCGTACACTAATCACCCTAAAAGATTGTAAGGAGAGAAATTTAATTTTTTATGCTTTCTAATGATATTGAAGAAAAAACACACCCATACATGTGAAAAAACGCTTATTTTTAATAAAAAGTAAAAGTAAACAAACGAAATATATATATATATATACGAATACAGAAAGGTACATAAACTTATAAAAGAATACGAATAGTCAGATGGAAGAGTTCCAGAAGGTTTTGTTAATAATCCAAGATTTTCTCACCTGGTAAAAAAAATAGGAAATTCTAAAATCGAAAGAAAACATAAAGGGACAACACGCATATTATGCAAATATCAAAAATCGCGTTTATGTTCATTCGATCTGTACGATACTCGATGAAGCAATCAGAAAATGTGAAATTGTATGCACACAAATCTACTCCCGAAACATAAACAAAAATAAAGATAAAAGCAAAATGTAAAATTAAGATAAAAAGATATCTCTACGTTCCGTAAATTCTTGTATATTTTGTTGTGTTTTTGACGGCAATTGTTTGTAAAACATTTCTCGAAACACCAAAAAAAATGATAACAAACAAAGAAACTACCATATAAAGAATATTTACAAATTTTGAATTAAAAAAAAACGAGGAAAAATTTTTTCTATCCTTAAAACTTAGCAAATTAAAGAAAAATTAAAAAAATTAATAATAATAATGACAAAAAATATAAATAAATAAATGAAAGAAAACCGAAGAGAGAAAAAGGCCTTTTTGATAAAAGAAACAAAGTAGAAAAGAAAGACAAAATAATTTTTCATTATAAAAAACAATTTTCATCGTTCATTCCTATTCAAACACAACAACAACAACAAAAACAACAACAAAACAGAAACAGACAAACTGAACGAATACTTAAGAGCATAGGATAAAACTGATAAGTGAAACGTTGTGAGAGGAAGAAATGAAGAATTGTATGCGCGTAACATTATTAAAAAAAAAATATGTTAGACTATAAGACGTGAAAAATTCGTAAAAGAGGGACAAAATTAACAACAACAACATTTATGCTCTTTTTCTGCCCCTTAAAATTTAATCTTCCTGAATTCTGAATAGAATTTATTGCTTAAATAAAAGATTCTCCAAAAAATGAAAGTATTGTTTTTATTTCCGAACAACATAGAAAAACAATAATAATAGGCAACAATTAATCAATCAGAGCTTGACATAACTTCATCAAGGAATCACATTAAGCATATTCATTCGCCCACGCTTTTTGTAGCTAACACAAACTTTTTATACGATTTATCGTACGCGCCAATACTTTACCGCATACGAAAATAAAATGCGAGCATCTGGCAAGTCCTGTGCGTGCATAAAATCGATAAGCGCTGAATGCTCGAAGGAAAGGTGTATCAGAAGCATAATCTGTGTCATAGGCTCTATAATTTGTCCGTGAAGCGGATCGCATGTCTTCTTGAAGGCGATCTTAGCAAATAATGTAATATCTATATACATGTTTCTATATAAAGCACGTAATAACTGTATCAAAGTAAACGTACTTAAGTACTAAAGTACTGAAGGTCTGAGTACTTTAACGTAAGTACAAGTCTCACATGTATAAAAAGTACTCGTACCTAAACACTAAGTACTGCTAAAAGGTACTGAGCACTTTTTACTCTAAACTCTAAAGAGTTTCGTCTTTGCATGAAGAGCTCCTGCTCAACCAGAACGTAAAGCCGTCAAGGCAGAAATCCTTCTATTGATCTTACTCGGAGTAATTCTATCCGGTTTTGCCATACTTTTACATCCTTTACTCCTTTTCCGGAACGGATTTTAGTTCTGCTTCTTTTTAAGAGATGAGGTGACTTCTAAAATGCATCCTGTGAAAAAACGGCCAGAAAAAGCCTCGATTACATTCAGAAAATTGAATTTTTCACCAGGGAATTTACTTGTTGCTGATCATGGTAAGAAATCTGCAAAAAAGAACGTGTATCCTTGCAAAGGTGACGCGGGAAGCATTAAGAAGTGCTCAGAATAAAATCGCCTCAAACCTCTTGTAATACCATCGCATCGTCGTCCCGTTAAAGAAACAAGGTCCTTTTACTTTAGAAAAAATATTTTCGAAAACTTTTGTAATTATCCTTCCAGGTTGTTCTTGTTGCCATAGGATAAAAGTTGTCTCACTCGTTGGGGATGTGAAAAATCATAGATCACTAGAATAATTTTAGACGTAAAAATGTTTGCATGCATTTGGTGTTCATTCATTTCCAAATCCTTGCAAATCCTTTCAGATATCTATGTTACTCCTAGTTCTGCGCCCTGCCATTAAAAAACCACACCCAGGAAGGACGAAGATCTTTGAATTTGAGGAAAGCAAACTCCAAGTGTATTTTCGTTACCTCTGAGTCTTGCCTAAAATAAGGAATCATGTCCTGGAATAAGGGACTACCTCACAATGCAGCAATTTTATATAAAATTCCTTCTCGGAAAGCACTCAAACAAGTAATTTTCTAATTATCTTCTCATTCAGAACAGGTTTTCAGTCCCTTTTCATCCTTTTTCGATATTTAGGTCCTTTCTCGACACAGAATATGATACAGCTTTTTTTGTGGAGATACAGTCGATTTTATAGAGAGAAAAATGGGGTGAAAAACCCCTGTTTTGTCGAGAGTCGTAATCTTCTGCTTGCCCACTGCCGATCATGAACCCCTGGTGTAATACACTAATTTTTGTCCTCCACAGTCCGAGTGTTATGAGTTTTAAGGGGATGTGTGGTTTTTATATTATATTTCACGTTATCTTCACTCTGGATGCGTAAAAATTTTGTACGCTGCTCGAGAACTTTCGGACATCGTTTGAAATAAAAATCACCTACGAGAAAGAACGTCTTTGCAAGGATAACAAGAGAAACAACAAGAAATTGGTTTCGTCCTTTTTCGACTGTTATCCTTATCTGAGAGAAGTGAAGTGAAATTGTATGTAGTATTTGGACGCCCGAAGATCTTCATCCTGGCATAACAAATTCGGCTCAAAAGGATGAGAAAACCGAATACAACCGAAAGCATTAAACTCTTTCCATGCTATCCTTGTGCGAGGTCTTGGTTAAAGTAAAAAATCTCCGCTTTTTGAATTTTTGTAATTTCATTTAATCTGCTGATTTAAATTTCGTAATTGAGTTGATAGAAATTTTGACAATTTGTAATTTTGATCATTTAGGAAATTCCTAATATACAATAATGAAAGAAACAACTGTATCCTTTTATATACATAGATTTGTCTTTATTTTTTCCGCATATACTCGCGTTTTTTACTTAGACTTTGATCTACTACACATTTGTATCTATTTTCAGTTTTCACATATACACGGGAATAGTTACATATTTATTCTAGGTAAATATACATATAACATTTTTCTTTTTGTTGCGTATTTATATTTTTACACAGTATTTTGCCACTTGGGAGAAGACAAATTTTTATTGCTCCTTATTTTATCTTGCCCCGTGCCAGATACATGATAAAGAAATATCGATGGAACACTACTTTGGTTTTGAATACAAAATTACATATGTTTCGAATCAGGTTAATTACAGTATCATTTTACATATTAAAATTATTTACAATGTTCGTTCTCTTTTCTGTGTTTTTTTGTTTTAATCCAATTAAAAGAAATTTTGAGACTTTCACTTTAGTTTTGTTACTATGTGTTTTTTTCGAAAGTTTTACGAAACTTTCCCCTAGTTAAAAGCATCGACTTATTCACTTCCTTCCAATTTTATTTAGAACAAACCTTTTTACGTTTTGGTTTGAAGGGTATACTAACATTTGTAGGTTCTAAATATTTTCTGATATGATAATTTTTATTTTTACAATTTTACAACTTTGCAAGTTTTAATTTAATAGAAATTTATTTCGTTTTTGTGATTTTTCACGCACTTAACTCTTAAAATCTGCGTATTTACAAAAGAATACTATAGTTTAGAGTCGTTTAATTTCTTGGAAATTATATTAACAATTTGCTATCTAATATTTTTGAACTTTGCATTTAGATTTCATACATTCTTTTCCACTTTTATCTTAATTTCATATTTTATTAATACTTGCTCAACGTACTTGTGATAAAGGACAAATGAAATCTCCAAAATTTAACAACACACATTTCCCATTTGGGCAAACTAACAGCAGGAATTACATACTACAGAAGTATTTCCTGTATCTTTGTACATTATGTTCACTTTTTCCCATTAAAATAATTAAAAACTACGTAGAAAATGTATTGTAGAGATTTTTAGAATACACACTTCAGTTTTGTCACACACATTTCCAGTAGTTTTGTAGATTTTGTAACTTTAGTGCACGTTTAAAACGATTAGGTAGTACCTCAGTGGTTTAAATGGAAACATTAATAAAAACAAAATATTTTCAACATATTTAAAATTCTCAATAAAACAATAGCAACAACAACAATATTAGAGTTTAATTAACATTGAATTCCCTGGCTGAATGTTTAACAACACTCGACAGCAAATAACAGGAAAAAAAATCTACGAGGGTCACATCTTTACCATGCCCCATATTGGACAGAAATTTTAGGAATAAAATGTCTCACTAAAAACATATTTTTGTGGATTTTAGGTAAACGTATGATAGGTAAATATTGTGAACTATTCTAACCCATTATAACTTTATCCAAAAAAATTTTTGGATCATTGACGTATTACTGTTGAAAGATCTACACCAATAATCCTTACTGAAGACAATACCTTGAAAACAATCGAAATAAACAATATCAAAACAAATATTTATAATTAAAAATGGTTTTATTATTTTTCAAATTTTTGAGATTGAGGTATCTCTCCAAAACCTGCATTCTGAAAGCATCAACCGCTCCTTCTGGCGTCAAAAATCGTTGACCACGTAGTTTATTTCTCACGTACGGGAACAAAAAGAAGTTGTTGAGTGTCAAACCAGAACTACACAGCGGATGACGCATCAATTCGATATTTTGACCGGTCAAATATTAAGTTGTTTGGGCCGAAGTGTGAGAGTTCTCATTCCCATGGTGAATAATGATCCTCCGTCGCTGGTTCTTCAAAAATTTTTGGCAAACAAATGGTTGTGTACCATTTTGAATTGACCGTTCTACGATCTTCTAGTGGCACTGTAGCCACATGTCCATTTATCCCAAAAAATAGGCGACCATTTGCATCGAAGTGCTTCTTGCGCGAACAACTTTTGTTTGATTTGGATCATCTTGGGAGACCCATACAGTCGATTGCTATTTACTTTCGGGCTCATACGCATAGATCCAAGATTCTTCACCTATATAGATATTGTAAACGGCTTTTGAGGCACCACGATTGTATTTTTTTAGCATTTTGTTTTGCATCAATCGATACGAGCCTTTTTTTGAGTGATTGCTAAATTATGCGGAATCCAACGGAACAAATCTTTTTCACGACTAAATGTCCACTCCACGTACAATCTTGTGTATGCTTGTCATACTGATGCCCAATGATTCTTCAATCTCACAACAGCCGATTTTGGACGACCTTCTTTAAATTCGTCCGTGAGCGAACGACGACCACGATTGAATTCACTAAACCAGTGATATACAGTGGTTTTGGATAGTGTTTCATCGCTAAAAGCTGAAATTAGTTGGTCGATGGACAGTTGTGGAGATAATTCACTTCGAAAGTCGTAGTAAATCATCGCACGAAAATTCTCATGAGTTAATTAGATTTTTTGACCGAGATGAAATTTTCAAGTCACTGTAAACAATACAAATATCGACCGTATGAGAAAACGTTCTGATTACGTATAACGTCAAAAATGTCAGATGAAGCCTAACAGCACCATTGTTGTTAGTTTCGGATACATAAAGAGCAACCCTCGTATTTTGAGAAAGGGAAAGCGGTTCAGTAGCAATAAATGATCCCTAGAGGCACGACGATGGAATCGCGATAGGAATTTCCATATTAAATCGATCTACGGTGAGACACGGTAGCTAAGAGGACTGCTTACTAATCCGAGGTGGTGTGGTACTTGTGATTTTTAAAATCGTGCCAAGGTTTGAAGGCCATCCAAAAAACATAGATTTGATCGCACTTAGACCTTGGTTTTCGTGAGAACGACGGAAATGTTGGTGGTCCAGATCAACCTGCTTCACAATAACGCTGCAACTGAAAATCCTTTTCTTCTGTTAACAGAAAAGGTCTGTTCTACCCCAAGGATGCAAATCAGTCAAGAACCTGCATTTTAGGGAAAAGACGGAAAATTATGTCCTTATACGCCTATATGTCCCGAAGAATGGGGCAATCAATTAAAATTGCGAGGAAGGACTTAAATTTGAGTAGTTCCCTATCGACCAGATTTGTAGGTAGAGCTCTAGAATTGACAAAGAGAGAGAGAAACGCGTAAGTACTTCTTCCAACGATTTTTTCATTTTAGAAGTGTTAGAAGACAGTATTGATAACAACAAACTGAAATTATGTCGTAATTCGAATATATCTATTTCTTGCAAGACATGTTACTTCTCCACTTGAGACAACAGTTAAGAAAGGGTATAAATTTGCTAAACAGCCCACGATCTATAGTATAGATTTGGAGGAAAGTCCCCGCTCAGGCTTTCCAGTGTGCAATCAAAATAAATCAACACTATTGTTGACTGACACCAACAAAATTCAGAAGAAAATGAGAAAGTAGGTTGGTGAAAAACAGCCCCAATGTAAGTTAAACTATCCCGGCCCGACTATACTATGAAGTCTGTTCAAGAAAGCTCTGCGCTAATGTGAGGTCTCCAAGTATATAAACCCAAGAAAGAAATGTTGCCAAACGTAACCGCATGTGGTATAAGAAAGCCACAACAAAAAGTAAAAGAAAAAGATAGAGGCAAAACAAAAACAGCAGCTAGATAAAAGAAATAGAAAGAAAGAAATGAGTTTGCCAAAGTGGCAAAGAAAAGATAGTAATTTAACTGAAAGTTCTCTTGGTCTTCATTACACTACTACTTGCGGAAAGGGTTCACGTAATGCCACCAATTCTTTACATTGTACACAGCTATTTCTACTCTGTTAAATTCAGTGTCATTTTCTGGAGATGACAATTTTATAATAGATATTTTTAACCCTTTTACTAACTAACTGGTAACTAGTAGTGACTAATCGAGTTAAAGACTTATAGCAGCAGCGCCCCTATCAATAATTCTTCCTTCACAACCGTTACTAAAAGTACTATAAATTAGATAACGATATTAATTGATTTAGATCTCGCAGATATTTCTTGTTTTCTGCAGTTTATACATGCAATTCCAAGTCAAAAGTAAATTTCCACTTTTCGTTCTTTCGAATTTATCTATATATATCTTAAACTATTATAAAATGGCTGGTGTCTCAGTAACGAAGATTGAAGATTAAATCCTTTTATCCTATAGTCTTTTATGAATACTTTCTAAATTCCCAAATTAAAATTACAGACGATTAAAGCTTTAGAGTGGAACATAAAATATTCCATTTCGACCGCGGTATGAATAAAAAATTTAATGTTGAATTCAGAGCTTTGTTTTTCTTTAATTTTGAACAAGCTTTAAACTGAGTAATGTAAATCCTGCCGTTATAATTATTTTACGTATTGGAATCTATAAAGCTTTTAAAGCTCAGGAACAAATTTAAAGCCTATTAGATAGCTTTGCGATAGTGTTTCTTACACTTGTGAAGCTTTCCTCCTTAAAGCTATTCTGTAAAAAAATTTTTTTAAAGTTTTGGAACTGTTGCAAAGGAAAAACATTTAATCTATAAATCTTTCAAGCTTTGAAAGTTGCTATAAACTTTTGTGGAAAGCCAAAACTTTAAAAAGATGTTGTTGATTTATTTACTATTATTTTCACATAATAAGACTTGCATGACTTCCAATTAAAAGCTCCTACCGCTCCCATAAATTTTTATATATTTAGAACGCTATTCACCACCAAATGCTTTGTAAACATATTTTCTACAAAATTCAGATACTTTTATTCTATCGGAAAAAAGCTTCTATTTCGAATAAAAGCTTCTAAAATCATAGAAACACAATCGCTTTAGCTTAAATCTATGTTTATCACATCATTGAACCTTTCATTGATTAAGTATACAATTTTTGCTATCTACAGTCCCTACATATGAATTACATTTTCTTTCGCCACTATACTTAAACAACTAGACCTACAATTTTAAGTTAAGGTGGGTATTGTGATTTCAATAAAACAAATTTTATTGAAGAGTTATTTGTTCTACACTCTGGGCGGTTCTGCTGAAACAGTGTGAAAAAATGAGATAAGAATAATGAAACAAACAAACTTGAAAAAGTTCGGAGAAGAAAACACTACAAAAAATTTTTTTATACTCACTCATTTTCGGATAAATTGTATTCTGGCGTAAATTGGGATTCATCCAAATGTAATGATATTGAAGCAATTCTTCGACTGTCTATTCGTACACTCATAGATGGCGTTGATGGTGATACAGTTTCCGATGAAATTTGTTGAATATTCGATTGTGTTGCAGATTGTGGAGTTTGTGAACGGTGTTGTGATTGCCTAAGGAAACGTACTGCTGGAACTTCTCCACGCCTTTCACCACGTTGCCCAAGCTAAATAAAATGCAAAAAATAAAGGATTTTAAAATAGTGAATTCGTTACTTTCGACTAGGATTAAATGGAATGGGTTGTTGAGCTAATATCAACATAGTTATACAGGGTGTTTGGCAATGTGTACACAATATTTAAGGATTCATTAGCTGGGATTGAAGTAAGTAAAAAGTTATATGAGAGGTATAGGGCATCATTTCATATGTAGGGGAGGTTTTATCATTTTGGCTATTGTTTCACTTATCGTTTTATAATTTTGCCGTTTTGAACCCGATTGGAAAAGGCAAATTACCAAATTTTATATAATTCACGATTTATTTGTTGCCTGTATTCACCATTGTTGCCTCAAACTCCACCATAAATACAACGCAGGACTCTTTTCAAACACTCGTAATGTCCCCTTTTATTGCTCTGTTAGGGCGCACACTTCTGGCTCATACGTTAGAACAGGTTCTATTACAAGGTAAAAGGAGGCTTCGCCGAAATGAAACCTGTATTAACCTGTGTCCATACAATTTTTTTTATTTAATACCGAAATTTTAATTTAATCATAAAGTAGACATGTGGGAATTATGTATGGAACAACACATCTGGTAAATGCCCTCCTCGGCTTTGCTGGCACATTCGCGTTCTTTTGACGAAATTTTCAACCACTGTTTAGAATAATTGTGGCTGGATCTCAGTAATACTGCGTATAATCTCCTCCAAAAACCCCTAGAGAAGTCCAAAGGCATTAAGTCGCAAGATCTAGGCGGCTTCGCCGAAATGGGAGCTTACACGACTAGGGAATGTCTTGTGCAATAATCACATTGTTCCACATGATGTGTGGAACCATATGTCTTCGAGATCCGTACCATCCATTTGAGGCACAAAAGCTGGGATATCATATCTTGATACCGGTTACCATTGACTGTTTGCGTATTCCTGGCAATGATACCTCCAGCCCAAAATCTGCACCAAAAAAATGACACGTTTGGGATACGCTGTCTTCTCATAAAGAACATGTGGGTTTTTGTCACTCCAAATGTGACAATTTTGTTTATTTACGTCACAACTTTCACCATTTTTGAAATAATGTTTAACAATAAAAATGCGTTGATGTGTCGAATGCTGCTTTACTGATAAAAATATAGAGTGATAATGGGCCAAGTTTTGCTGGGAATGCCGTCTGAGGATAGGGTCTGAAGGCACCTATATTCTTGAAGGCTTTTTGATCTCAGGATTGCACAGTTTTTTGCCACGATATTATTGTGTCATGAGAGTATTAGTCTTGCTATGCCCTGACAAATGTAACAATTCATTTAAGGCTTTATATCCCACTTTTTCGAATCATTTGGAACGACCCGAAGCACTAAAGAATTATGTAGGTGACCATCCTACCCAACAAACTGATATGAAATCTTTTTAAAATTCCATAGTCTTTACCTAGCCGAACATTTTTCTTTTATGAGATGATCAAACTTCCGAAATGGAGAAGCATAGTATACTTAATGTTGTCCTGGAAGAAAACCTCAAGGCTAACAGGGTAGAAAACGCTGTCTGTGTGGTTTAACATTGTAAAATGAGAATATCGTTCGTTATA
>QYTT01084060.1:3747-15369 GCA_006980735.1 Dasypogon diadema
TATGTAACCTTCAAAAGAAATCTGCGCATTTCATGTGAAGAGTTTCCTATATTGGTCATAAGTCTGCTCAGTGTGGTAGTCAACTTAGCTTCTTTTTCTATTGAATATTTTTTCTGGACAATGTTGTTTGATGCATCTCATGCCCAAATATTTAATAGCTTTTTTTGTGAGGACCATTTCCGACTCGATTATACTCGCCCATCTAAAATTCATCTTGGGTGATGAAGACTATTTCTATATTCTCAATTGCCAAGCCTAACCTGTTATCTTCCAGCCAGAAGCCCACACGCATCATAACTTGAAAAGTTTTTTAGATATGTTGACAATCTGTAGTTCATGGTAAGTTTTTCGGTCATCAAGGAAATGGTAGAACACGTAGTCAAATCTGAACTACATCGTTCGGGAGAACTTAGATATTTTCTATTCTTGGTGCGGGTAGAATCACTTGGAACTCAGCGTAAATAAACGTGACGTCATTTCGTTTTGTAGGAAGCGAGACTCAATCACTTTCCTAACTGGGTTTCATTAAACGCTAATCCAAGGAATTCTTTGATCTTCAGGTGTTCTTAACATTATAACTCGTTCGTCCGACTGCTTGTTGAATACGCATCCCAGGTAAGGAATCCTTCCTACGCTGTCCACATCGGTCGTGTCGAGTCTGTTTAACACAAGCTCATTACACTTGCGCTTAGAGTTCTCCCTTGGAACGACCTTAGGATTCTTCCACCGTATCTTGAATGGCTTAATCTTCTTGGTACAGCTTCCTTGGAGAGGCAGCATAGAGCTGTTAATATAATTTTTGCCCACCAGCTCTTGAAATCTAAAATTGACCCTTCGAAGCCTCATAGCGGGATGTCGTTCAGGACTAATAGTCGCAACTTGAGGGATGTCCCCATTTTGCACGTTAATTTCTCTAGAACTAAGTATGCTAAGCATGAGCATGTATGCGGCAGTTAAATGCGTTGCGGAGCAGTTCGATATTTAAGATTACTAAGTATTATCCTATTTCTTTTGTCCTACCAATTGATCTGACCTTGTTAGCAGCTACATTGCATGCTTGTTGGGTTGGGACAGGAAATTGGGAAATTTTAACCTGACAAATGTTGCAAGCGAGCCACAATTTTTAGCATAAAATTATTACTGTGCAATATCCCAGTGGCTTTGCAGATACAAATTCTTGTCAGTAGAATTCCCTTATCCACTGGTACTCAGATGAATCGCCGTTTCCTGCGCAGGATTTGAACTCACGTCCACAGTGGAATAAGTCTGCAGAACCTCATCCCGCTCGGTTAAGGTCGTAGAAAGCTATATGAAATTCTCGGCTTTACCACATCCATAATAAAAACATACTAAGCCGGCGGAACCATATTTTCGAGAGCGATAATTTTATGACATCTAAGATGTCCCATAAAGAAATCCTGATTGTTTTTGAGAGCATGTCAAGCCATTTTTCTTATAATTTAACACCGATGAAAGAATTTTTGGCTATAGTTACAGGTCTGAAATTGTAGCCAATAGGCTCAGCACTACTATTTCTGGAAGGATGGGTTTGGCCACAAAACTTATGACGGATTGACATTACCATTGTTATCGTAGGCAGCAATGCTGAACTGCTCTGTATAGAGCCTCTGAATAATACGTGGCAATCTCCATAAAAGAAATCTGGTGTAAATTTGGAAGTCACGGAGAAGGCTTTCTGGTTTATGAATCCTTTAATATATCTATGCATGCATGTTACGACACATAGATTCAAAGTAACAGAGTAGGATATTTGGTGGGCGCGCTTCAGTAGAGGGTCCTGCGCTCTAACTACGGTAGCGTTATGGCGCATTCTAAACTTCATAATAAAAAACAATAGCGTAAAAAATCTGGTACAATCTTCATAAGAATAGCCAGAAACGTATTTTAAACCTTTTTCTTAATCTTTTATTTTTTATTCTTTGCTTCTAAATTTTTATGTAGTTTTTAACACCATTTTTATCTTTTTTCAGGTAAGCTACTTATCTCGGTTCTAGGACAAGTAAGTAACAAAATAATTTTTAACCCATCCAGACTTCAAAATTGGATACTGTTCAATGATAGGGTGTACAGAAAAACGTAAAAGCGATATTAAAGTGCAATACTCACTATAACTGCAAACTTAAGTGTTTTACTACGAATTTTATTTGAAAATACAGTGGTTCAATATTATTTTAAAGCTCTCTATATTTCTATCTATTGGGTAATTAAAAATTCAAATAACCATCAGATTACAGAGGCAGAAGTAGAAGTTAATTTATGATCCTTTACCTCTTTTTCCCTTGTGGTTCATGTTTCCATCTTTCCTGCATTCCAATGGGAGTACAATTTTCAAACTTCCCAGTTAGATGGAATTTTGTACGGCATTAAATTAATTCAAAATAATATAAATAACCTCGTTAAGAATGATGGAAAGGATAAGTGTGCGAATCCAAAATATTTCTTTTGCAAAGCTGATAGATATTGATACAGATATAGTAGTTGTTCTTAAGAGAATACCCAGTACAGGTTGTATTGTACGCGATCGTTGCTAAGATCGGAATATTGCTAGAGCGGAAAATGTCCCCTCAGAGGCTAAAGAGAAAGAAAATGTTTTAAAAACTCTACTCATACTGTCAGAAAGAGTACTTGACATTATTGTCGGATGGATTCAATGGAACTCTTACTAGGAGCTCTTCTCAAACCGGAGAATTATTGAGGTTTATTGGTTAACTGCCTTATGGGGAACCTAAAGGAAGACGCCGCATATTGATATAATAATTAGAAACAATCACGCAAGCACACGTGTCGTACCGTGGGACATACCCTGAAAGCCGTTAAAAACAGGCTCACCTGTTAGACTTGTAAAACCCTTCTTTTCCTAAAAGGAAGATGTTTAGTATCTAGTGTCTTTGTTTTGACAAGGTCAGACACCTGGAAGTCTCCCTTTAAGGATAAGTAGCTTAGCCATAAAAACATTTTTCCAATACAGAAGAACCTTTGTTATATACTAGGGAATGGAGGCATTCTATATCTTATATGGCTGTGGTTTCAATGCCTGATAATGGGGGGAAGAAACCTTCTGTCATTCTCAACTTCAGGTATTTTGATCTCCTAAGGGTTGTCGTCTGTAGCAATTTAATAGAAATACTTGCGCGGGTTGTTTTAGACAGATCTTGTGACTTTTTCTGTCTTTTACATCGTGGAACTATATTTGGGCGATTTTTAATTTTTCAGTTGCGATTTGCCACCGAGTGGTACGTTCTTGAAGTACTAATACTCTAAACGTGCATTTGTTGATAAGAATCCCATCACCGATGGCTCCCGAATCAGACGGGTGCAAAGTTTATTTTGATCTGATCATTGTATGTCTCTTCCTACAGGAGTAGATTTTTAAAACTGTTGCAAATAGCGAAGAAATTGTAAAGCCAATCATAATGGTGCTTCCACAACGGAGCATGGATGGTCGCTGGTAGTTGCTTAATCCGCGCATTTATTGTTGTATTTCAAGCAAAAACAATAACAACAACATAGGCATACCAGCTACCAGCGACTATCCATGCTCTGTTGTTCAAAGACTCTAAGACTGGTTAAAAGAATTCCAAAAGTTTAAAGCCAGTCCTAACTTTTGCTAACTAACTTGTTTGTCATAGCTTCTAGATCTCGGTTCGCTGAGGTCTACAAAATTTAGTGATCGACTAATATGAACACAATATGGTAAAGGAGTCAGCACCACCCATAACAGAACATTTTATATAGATTTCTAATACGAATTCGTTTTCAATTCAGATTGAAAGCATGATATGTTCTCATCGTTCTCAACATACATTGACTAAAAAACATTCTAATCTTTAGAACTTGCCTAGACCTATCTTCAATTTAGATATTTGGAGTGTCACACTTTGAAAAAGAACTAAAAGTACTACCTAAAAGTACTACCTACATATCCAGGAATACACCTATGAAAATGGGATCAGTGAGAAAATGTGTAGAATTCATGCAGAAAAGGAGTGATACTCGTTTCTAAATATAAAATCATGACTTGTTCCATCCTGAATTAATCCGCAGATAACACTTGATTGTGAACTCCTAATATTGACACGATCTTCAAACAGACCAATCTTCCGACAATCAACCTGTGTTGTCCTAAAAATGTCGATAAGCTATTGCTTTGATATAATATCATATAATTTTCAGTTCCCGTGATCCCCATACAATCCAAAGCAGGCCCGGGTGCCAGAAGTTTGCGACAATCTATTCCTAAAAGCTGTCAAAATGCAAAAAAAAAAAAAAAAAATCTCATAAAACATCCTGCGATAAATTATTTAGTTCACCCGCTAACACCTCAAAATAAACCCAAAGGGTAACATTTCCTCGACCATGTCAAACGAGAAATATTAAAGTAAACGAAAGGAAGTAAAAGGGATCAAAAATCATGAACACTTCCACAGGTGAAGTGTTAATTCCATGGATAATAATGCTACCGGAGTGCTAAGAGCTCCAGCTCCAGCACCAATGTGTATAGTAAGGTTATGAGTTGTGTCTTCACCCTCCACCGCACTGCCGTAATTCCCCCCGGAGAAATATTTACTTTTCGTTTTGTTGGCCCTCGATACTGTCCCTTCTTGTGCCCGCACAACCTCCGGGGTTTCACCTTTTAAATGCTTTTAATGTGTTAATTCACGGTGTAAACGTTGATTCGACGGGTGCTGGACGGTCGAGACACTATTTACACTAGACGTCATAGTTGGCCGACGATCGCATTTTATCCGGAAGGTTCCAGTGGGTACTCTCCGGGCATTGTTTGTTAGCTTTGCAGATTTTTAAGTGAAAGGTGATTAAGTTATTTAAAAAAGCCCCAGGTAATGCGGCGCTGGAAAGGTTGTTTGCTGTGCAATTCCCTGTAAGTCACGGCAGTCTGGGCACAATTACATCAATCAAATTTTAAAATAACGCAAGCAGCTCCTCTCCGACATATTCTTATCACTTACACGCGAATTACTGCTGGGATAAGACCGAATCCATCATGTATTGTTTCTTGACGGCTAAAAGACACGCACTCAATGTGTTTTGGAATCAGGAGTGTCATTCAGATAAGCCTACCCCAGCAACTTACGAATGCCACGTCAGTAGTAGGACTACTATCTACTCCATGTCAGAAAGCCAACGAAAATGTTTGATGGGCATTATATGCTGTGTCAAGGAGCTGAGTAAGGAGGCACATGTCCTCCGTTCGAGGATGTTCGAAAATTATTTCTTCCCTTCATCGCCACGTAGAAATCATCATTTGAGGAAGATTATGGACGGGATAAGTCCCCAGCTCCTTTTTGCTTGTTATCCGTGTCACTTGAAGTGATATTTTTTCGCTCCTCCCTGGCACCAGCTTCCCCCTCGTCCCTGATAGCTTGACTGGGTGGTATATCCTGACTGACGTATATATGACATCCCACTTGGATTATGTTTTCATTATTTGTAAGGCAGCGAGCAACTTAAAAGCGAATTGATTTGAGGATTAAGTTTCCAATTCAGACGTTCCCTTACTTTTGTACCTCAATATTTGACGGCAGATAAAACAGGATGGTGGCGGGAGTAGGGAGCAGAAGGTGTATCAGAAGCTATTGACATATGCTGCGATCTGATCTTAAATTTAGAGCAGCAAATCTGTAGCGACAATGCTTTGATTGAAATAATGAGTTAAATTTACATTTTTCGTTGGTATCTTAAGTGTTTTGAGGGGTTGGAGTGGCTCAGCAAGATTGCCGTGATTTTCGAGGAATAATGGCATCTTTTATTGGCAGAGAATGTGGTTTTAAAAATGATTTTGAGGTAAGGACCAAAAGAATCTTAATTTTGTTTTCTATTGTTAAAATCCCGCGCAATAGCTCCTCAAATTGTAGATATTCAATTAGGACCTTATTTACATCCCGATTGAAAGGCCTACAGAACTTCATCAAAGAACAAAATTTAAAGTATGGCTTCTTCTGCCAAGCACCAAGATTCGACAAAACAACAATGACGGAGAAGAAGCTGTACTGCGCTTAGAGTTATTGCTTTAGATTCTCAACCTCAGCCTTCTACTGCTACTAGAGCCTTCTACTACTACTCGGGTAAGCAGAAGACGTACAGTAGTATACGATGGAGGCTTTGATGCAGCTTTTATCTTTCCAGTAGTGTAGGCGTCCTTTAATTCACTGAAACTTATTTAGTGGTATTCTGGTCTTCCCTATACAGGAATCCACAGTAAAATATCCCACTCTAGTTACGTTCCCTTAGCTTGTCGAAATTAGTCTAGACTACGCTAGGTATACATCACCTAGACAGAATTCTGGATTCTCTAAGTTACAGGTGTTTAGTTCCGAGATATAGTATGACTCTGCAATATGCCAGATCAGTGTACAGCTTGCCCAAGGCTCTTTCTTTGCAATCTCATGTAATAACAAGACAAATATATTATTAGCTTTCGGCAGGCTTACCAGGTTTCTTTTTTCTTTTGTATTAATTCCCAGTTACTATTCAACCAAATTCTGTAGGAACTCTTCGAAACCGAATCGAGAACAAAATCGATTGTCTTGAGAACACTCCTGGAACTCCAGCGTGATATAAAGTTGGTGAGTCTATAAGTATAAATTATGCAATAAAGATTCTACACAATTTGGAGCAAGCTACTTTTAAATCCTGAGGCAAATGCAAACCAAAATATTAGGATAATAAACTCATCCTATGTTAATTATTTGATCCTTCATTTACGAACTAACCTTTCTCTGCTATATAAGAAGCCGTAAGAGGAACCTTCTTGGTTCAAAGAATATTTCTGGACATTCTAGCTTCCTGTCCTTCAGGTTTTATATAAGGAGATCCTTTTATATCATCGTTTGAAGCTTATGTGCATCTATCATCCCCCTTATTTTGACATAGTCAGTGTTGATCATACTAATGAATCCATGAACTTTTCATTTTAAACCACAGAAGAAGGGGAGAAGCGTTTTCATATATTCAGGCAGTCTATTGTGGATGAATCCTAACCACAAAGAAAACCAATCAATAGCCATATTTCAGAGGAACAAATATTGGCAAGATGCCGGCTGAAGACGAGTAAATTAGTAGTGGAAGTCGTCATCATCATCATCACTAATTAGTTCAAAAAGCTTTAGCCGCCTTTACTATTTTATTTCGGCCTCGGACTGTCCTCCGCCAATCATGATTTTCAAATATACTAAAATAATAATAATACACCGGTACGTCCTTAATAACAACTAGTAAAAGTTGCGAAGTATCAACATTTTTACTTGAGTATTGTACGAATTAAGCATTATTTTATTTTGTTTGGCGCAGTGGATAATCAATATTAAGTCAAAATTAAAGTTGTAAATTGCTGAAGTAGAACTATGTATGGGCATAGACAAGAACAGTTGAATATCAAAAGCACTAAATATAACAGCACAATGGTCCAGAATATTATTAAGATCATTTATGTAAAAACAGAACAACAGAGTATCTAGAATTAATCCTTGCGGTATTTCAGAGAAAAGTGGTCTACATTGACAAAATTTTCCACCAGTATTAACTACATGATATCTGTCTAAGATATAGCAATAAATGTATTTTACAACAGAAGTTTAAACGGAAGCCAGAGTTTCACGCATAATATGTGTATGTCGGCGCAGTTATACGCCTTGGAGAATTCTCAAGACATATACGGTAGTAGCATGCTTATTCTCAATATTTTGTTATATGCTCTCTAAAACTTGAATAATGGCAAGAGTGATGCTGTAGCCCTCTCTAAATTCCGATTATTTATCCGCTTGTGGCCTACAATCATTAAGACTACTTGCGTTTGAATATTTTTTAACACGTTGACTGTTACGTGGTCACCGGTGTGCACCATGGTAGTCAACGTGTTAATATGTTTAAAGTTGGTACATCTCCCAGTTATCGAGGATATCCCACTATTCTATAATTGTGACGTATGCTTTTATAGTTCTAAATGCGTTCAAATTAATGATTGGATGATTTTAATATGCATTGGCCATGGTTAAGCTTGCTTTATTCTATGACGAAATATTTTTACAATCGAAGTCTTGAAATTATTTCAACGTCCTTGAAAGGAAAATGTACCCACTGCTATGCTCAACGTACTTATTAAAAACACCAAATACCCTTTCCTTCTTATTTAATATTTTTCGCCCCAAATGATTAATATTCTTTTGGTGATTCAATCACTCAACTGGACACCGTAACTTCTTAGCCTCATAATATTGTTTATAGTGTGCCACAAGGCTCGATTCTATCACCGATTTTCTTCTCAATGGCTTCCCTTGCCTTACTTCCAAACAGATTTTCAGTTTTACGAGTGGCAAGGCAATACCCTTGGTTTGTTTCAGACAGTACCTGACTTCCGTAGCAGTGCCGTTGATATTGAGTCGAGATCTTATTATTAGGTCATTAAACGTGGACATTGTTAAGATACTGTGCTGAGCCAGGGCTTATACATCTTTAACTGACTATCGCCTTGTATCGTTAAAAAGTTCATATAACTTTTGCAGCCACATTTTTAAATCAGTTTCCATGTTCAGAAAAACGCACCTATTCCCTCCAATAGAGGGCTGCATAGAGTCGAAATTCTCTTTTATGAATTAAGGACGTATTCCATAATAGTAACGGATTTAGGCTAATTGATTTGTATAACCTAGCTTTAACAACGGCACAATTAATTCTCAATCATTGTCTGAAAAACATAATCAACCAGAGAATTGCCAGATCATCTATCTCTCCAAAGTATATGACGTGTTTCCATACAATCCAGAGATTTATATGACTGATTGCCCATTGGATCCTATGATCAGGAGTAAGTTCTGGAATAGTGTTGCCCTTTTTTGTTTCACAACTGCATGTTTCGGTACATAGACGTGTTTTAAAAATGCTTACTTCTGATATCTTGTCTGATGGGTTCCTATCCCACAAAGTTTTTATTAGACCTCGACTTGAAGTTAATTTCCACTGTTTTGTAGTAAAATGACGGATGGTGTTTTCTTTTGTAGGTGTTCGTAATTTTTGTTATCTCTTTATTGCGCCTACATTTTCATATTCCTGAAATTTTTCATAAAATCAAAATTAGATTCTCCTAAAATACATTGGTGTCAACAATTTTTCAGGATCCACCAGATGTCTCTTATTGCTTTATTTTGTCCAGAAATTCGACAAATTTTCTGATGTAATATTCTCATCAATTTTTATATGGTATCCCTCGTACAGATCTGGATTATCCTGAAGGCGCACATATTGCAGGACGAATAAAATTCAACAGCACACGTTTCCTTTTTACGTGTACACACTTGGATTCGAACTCCGTCTCGTATGATGGCCTTGTCTCCGAAGAGGTCTTTATTCTATTTTGAGTTGCCCCTCACCTTTAGATAAATGAAAATTGCGCGTCTTGAAAAAAGGGCGCCTCAACAGAATGACATCCGCACATCATCATCATATCCAGAACGATGAAAATTGATGAAAAGGGGAGCAAAAATGGGTTATATATATTTTCTGAGGAGGGAGGGGCGGATTGGATAGGTGGCCTATAAAAATGACGACTGCCAAAGACGAATTGAATTGAAAGGATAAAAATTGAATTTTTTCCGTCTTCTTGCTGTTCCCTTATCAATTTGATGAGTCCGTACGGATGTGTACGCGGCGAGAGTCTATATTTTGTATGGGCACGAGGTGTCTAAAGATAGAATCATTGTTGGCAATGAAAGGGCACCCCTGATATAATCCTTTTCAATATCAGAAGCAATCTTATTGGATGATGGTTTTGACTGCAAATTGAAGGATATTCAGTGTCAAGTGCTGGGGCATGTGATGAATTTAGTTACGTCAAGCTTGGCTGCCTTCCCCACCATCCAGGTCCACAATCACTCATTTTTATCGATGCATAATTGAATTGCCTGATAAATAAATTTACCTGGAAATTCATACTCAAATTTGATTTTGTATCGTTTTTGCTGGTGCTTACAAAGTGGCACCATAACTCCAAATCTGATGGACGAACGTCGTTCTGTAAATTTTTTATAAACCCCCATCTTTTATTCTCCGCACCCCTTATTTGAAGGTTCTTTACAACATAAACGTAAGAAGTTCGATTTCTCAGGGAAAAATTGTATCCTAGAAGTTACTTGCCAGACCCCAGATTCTTTCTATGTAACTTTTCTTCATTTTTAGTTTTCTCGTTCCTTTTTTGCCCGCCCTTTTCTTAATTTATGACTGCAATGTGTTGCGATAAAGAAGTGCACTCCCTTAAAGTATTGCGTCCCAACGGAAGGCTGCAGTGTTCTCGTGAGCACGTACCAACCTGCAACAATTTTCCACTTTTTTTCTGCACTAATATTACCGCCCCGGGTTGAAAAATTGAAAAATTACTTTAAATTGAATGAGTAAAGAAATGACGAAGAAAATTAGCAACAAATGTTTTCGAGAGCAGTTTCCACTCTGTTCTGGTTCATTTTTATGTCCCGGTTGAAGGAGAATACAAAATTTTGGAACAATGTTGAAAAGATTTTCTTGCACTCTCCTTGTTGCATGTTCTTAATCAATGGGAAGCCATTATGCTCCACCATCCCAACTACAAATGTGTTCATATTGTGAAATCATTCACTTTGTACAATTCCACAACCACTTACTTACTTACTTATCCCATTGGACAATTTTACTTATTTCATTGTCCTTCTGGTCCTTAGCTTCCTTGTAACTTAAGCTTTCAATCAATTGGATGACTGAATCGAGCTTAGCAGAACTCGAGGGACCCTGCGAATCACGTTTTTCGATAAACGATAAAAAACGTGAGCCTCGAAATTAAAGAAATTCCTGAAATTTAATTGCAACGATTCTAAGTGAATTCCGTTGAGATTTCGTTCCTCTCCCACAGAAAAGGTCCACTACACATTTAAGGGAAGAATTCCTATACAATATTCCAGCGATGAGGGAGTTACAGGAACGATACAATTCCATCTCAGATAAAAATAAAGTAAGTTCGATGAAAAATTTTTTAACAACCTGCGGGAATAATGGTAGAGGTGATTGTAAAAGGAAGATTTGCTATTGACTCGTTTGAGATATTTTTTAAGGGAATGCCTTTGTAGAGATTCGTACAGAAAATAAAGGAAATCAGCTTCTTAGGGCTTTAATATGGTGGATGGTATAGTATTATTCTCTCTTAGCTTGTCGCTGAGCATACGACAGATAGATTCAGTATTCTGTTTCTATAATGGAAATGCAGAGCCTTCTACTTCCCTTAATATCATTTCCTGATACATATATTGTTTACAGTTAGCGTGAATGTCCAGTTCATTGCTATATCACCCAGGGACGTCCTGTTCAGTACTTTTCGCGTTTTCTATTTGTGGATGGAATAGATTTCAAAAGACATATGCCTTATTTTCTGCTCTGAGATCTCTTATCGTTGCGTCATTATTCAGTAGGTACCCTCGGCCTGGTATCAATTTTGAAGTCGATTTCAATGTATGCATTATTCAGCACAGATTGTGTCGAAGTATATAACTTGAACTGTTAACTAATTTCTAAAATGATATGGCCACAAACCGAAACTTGTAGCCCCTTTGCTTCTGTACTACTTTT
>QYTT01084061.1:0-16569 GCA_006980735.1 Dasypogon diadema
GTTGATTTTGACAAGATCAAAAACCTATGCAGATGTAGAACTTTGGGTCACATTTTTTTGGTATTGGTGTAAATGCGAAAATTTCCCAGTTGATATAAAATTAATGTTTTCAGGAACCCCTCAGGATCAGAGCAATCTCGTTAACAATAACATAAATAGAAGAAATCGAAATGTGTTGAATTAGTTAGGATTTAGTAGTAGACGTCCACCGGTTACCTAATTCCTGTCCACATCCTCTTAATGTTGTCATTTTCGGGAGGAAAACTTCGACCAAATGCTAAATAGAAACTGTTGCTTAAAATCCAGGTAAGTAAGTCCTCCTGGAGACCAAGAGCTTTGGATACTGCTATTAAACCACATTAACCTCTATTCAGTTCTATTCAAGCAGAACTCTTCTCTCCACCTTACTGCAGGGAACCCTCAACAGATCCTGCTGCAAATAATTGTCTTTTACTATAATCAGGATCTACGGTGGATTACTCATTCACATAGCAAAACCGAAGCCCATAAATAAAACGGATACAGTCAGCCACATTGTCTTTGTTTACAAGAACTGAGACAAGCTTGAGAAAAACTATGCCACCAAACGTAAAGTGGAGGCGAAGTGGGGCCTTGACAAATTGCAAAAGTAATTTCTTTGACGAAATGTTCGCTGACAACTAAAGTCGGGAAGTCCACCATAAATCTTTTCAAGAGTATGATAGACATCAATTCTTGAGCGCGTTCACATTTTATGAGCTAAATGTTAAGCGACTCAAGAATTGGGCAGGCTCACTATTTGAGATGAAAAAAGAGTTTATATTAAGAAATAAGTTCGCCCTTTTAAATTGCTGGGTTTAAAATCGATGAGGATGTGGTGACCGTGAGGATACTTACCCACTTTTACCCATATGACTTCAGGTGTTCGGCGATGATATACAAGGTGTGTAAATATGTTTTATCAAGAGTCCAGGCTTTCAAGTGATTTAAGACATTTTTGGGAGGCCGAGAAACGATTGAAGACGAACCTCGCAGTGGACGGCTATCCCAATTTAGAACTGATCAAAATTTCGACGGAATTGCGACTTTTTTATTCCTCCCGGGGAGGAGATTCATCTGAAGGCACAACATTTTGAGGCAACAGAAAATATTACAAAAGCCATAACCGAAAGGTTGACGACGATTCCAATTTCCGAGTTCCAATGTTGTTATGGAGAATGGAAACAACGTTTCAGGCGTTTTGTGACTTTCCAAGGGAAGGAAGGAGACTTTACTTTGAATAAAAAATTATGAAAAAACAGTCTCATTACTTTATTTACACTCCTCGTACGAGAGGATCTAGTATGCCTCACTTAATCTGGCAATGTTCAAGCAACCGAACTAATTAATGATCCCATCTGGATTTCTCTCCGCTTCTGAAGCTTTTTACATTTTAAGCTTCTTTAAACAGACTATGAATTCGTAATATGTGAACTGATGTGAATTTTATAGTGCAAATTATGAATCAATGTTTGTATACTCTGACTCTGAACATTTGCCATGCTGAGTGATTAGTTATGAGCCAAGAATTCATTTTTTCTTGAATTCAGAAACCTCACCCTATCACGAAGTGCAATTTAATTTTTATTTATCACATTCAGTTCATATATCGGTCGGGTACTGTGATCTTCAGTTGACACTCAGCATCAGGCAATCTATAGGTGGTCGCCGCACCGAAAAAAGGGAAAAAAATCATTGTTAGGAAATCTGTGCTGTGTGATATTGCATTAACCTAAATTTCTAACCTGATGCGAACTTGAATATAAACAATTCAAAAGGAACCCCTTGAGGAAGGTATTCGGGGTTAGAGAAATTTGCTTTTGATGAAGGTCTTATAGGCTGCGGTGTTTTAATATCCATAACCTGTTTTTTTTAAACAGTAGGACGACCGAGACCAATATAATCCTATGTACATATTTTTGCCAAACACTCAAGTGTTCTCGTCCTCTTGATGAAGTGTAGCTCGATATTATGTGAATTTACTCTCATACAACCCTGAAGATAATATACATTGGGTGTTTTTATAACTTGCAATTTATGCACCTTAAAAAATTCAGCATTGTATTTTATTCTTTTTTTCTCTTAACCCTTTGAGTGCCAGGGGAAATTTTCATACATATTCGATAAATGCCAGACAATTTTAAGCAAAGATGCATGATTGTAAACAAAAATATATATTTCGGTAAATTTTGATTTAAAATTAATAAAATTATGTAAACAATACTAAAAACATCTTATAGGCTTTATTACTAATGTTTTTTAAATAAACATTAACATACAATTGTGCTCTTGCAAACACAATCCGCGGAGGCCTCTTTTGCATATTGAGCAGATAAGACGGTACCTTTGTATGGGGTCTCTATTGCAGCATACAATGTAACGCCTCATATTATGGCCTGGTAGTTTTTCAAGACCAATTTTACGCTCATTTTTGACTTATTCGTGACTTTATTCTGGCAACCATTCTATCTCTATTGCATTTATTTTAGATGATGATATAAATTGTAGACGGGGCATTTTTGTTTTGGTTGTTCTCTGCTTTTAGGTGATAAACGCGTTTATGTTGAAGGTTATTTTTTCCCAATATTTAGGGTTTTTTCGCTCATCTAGATACAAATACAGCATCATATCAGATCCATCGACTCCTACCATAAATTTGTTGTAATCGGTAACAATTTCAGGTTTGGTTTTTTCTATATTTTGATTTCCGCGTGTCTTAATTTATTGTTGTTATATTTTTTAGCAACAGACTCAGTAGAAATAAGCAGCACTTGGCTTTTTTGATGATTTTTTCCTCGATATCCGCACAAAAATGACTTCCGAGTTCCGGAAATACTTCGCTTGACTCACATCTACTGATTTGATCGCACACGGAATACCTTTCCTATTATTTCTTAATTGTTCCTGATGGGTTTGATTTTTATAGAGATATTTTTCAAGGTAAATGTTGCTGAAGGAATTGTTCGCAAATATATGGTAACCTTTATTTACGTAGTTACTCATCGCTAAAAGCGTAGTTATCACTAAATAACCCAGACCATATCGCTTTTGACCCTATTTGCAAGTGTATAGAGGGGCGATATATCGCTCCTTGGCACTCAAAAGGTTAAATATTCATTTTTCTACCGAAATGTAGTGCTCTCTTCGAATGCTTTTATCTGGCCATTTAAGGTAGAAAAAGTGATCTTTCCACAAATCTGGTGAATTTTCCTAATGTCAAATAAACCAGCATTGCAGGATTTTCACTTATTCCCCAGAAAACTTATTCACGAACTTGAAAATCCATAGCCGTGATTTAAATGCGCAAATTACATCCAATTACCATACGCATACGATTTGCGTCGTCCATGAAGACGTGCAATGAAAACAAAACTAGAAGTCAATCGTGTTTGCATCCTACTTGATACTATCAGAAAAAGCAAAAAGAAAAAAAAAATCCGCACCTTTTTAAATTGCCGGCTCATATATTTTCTCAGGTAGTAAGCATACACCACCTGGGTTCTCACATAAATATAGGAAGTAACAGGTGATTTTTCGAGTGTATATAGCAGAAGAAGCGGAAAGTTATAACTATAGTAAGATGAACATTAAAAGGGTATTAAAAGATATGAGAAAGGTGTTTAATGGCCCATACTTCGTCACACATAAATTTAACTAATGCACAACAATATTGCGAAAACTTAAGAACGAAATTAGCGCGAATTACACAAGGTAAACGCAAGGCTTATTATAGGAATCCAAGGTAGACGTAACTCTGTAACAATGTGTCATTAATCCGCCTATATATTATGGCTGGTGTATACTATTAACAAAGCTATCAAACGTATCAAGACGAAATTTTGCTGATGTAAACTTTACTTTTTTGAGTTACTAACACCTGACTATGTAGGGGAACTAAAGGCAGTACCGTGTTCCGCCTTTTCTTTATGACTAAAATTTGATAAAGAGCTCTCAAACCCGGTAAGTGCTCCTCTACTCTGGCATAGTTATTGAACGAATTGAATCTTTCCCATTCCAAATTCTATTCATGTCGTCTCACAAATTTTCCTTTCATGGTTTTATGATTTGTTTTTTGTTTTGAACGAAAACACGTTTCTAACGTTTATCATGATCACGACTTTCTTTTGATCGGGTTTACCTTTGTCAAGTGCATATTGAATGCAGATTTTGATGTATTGCTCAATTTTTTTATGGACTATAGACAGGTTGCCATCGTTGAAGATCTGCAGGTATGATACGAGGTTTTAGTTACTAAAAAAACAAATTTGTTGCAACTGCACCTGTTCGCGCACGACTGGGAAGAATTGGAGAACGAAAAAAAATAACATAAAAATTTGTATAATATTTGGTTCTCAAAATTTCGAAAAACTATCATTGAGATCGAATCAATTCATCGTCTGAACTATATCTACAACAGGAAATCCTATCTATCTATCTATCACCATCAATATTAACAAAGTTTTTTTTTGAGAGTTTTTCTTAATATTTTTCAAGATCCATCAAAAAGTTGAAATGCTGTGTAAGATGAAATTTAAAGAATTATTACCAGAAATAAGGAAAACCAGTGTCTGGAACTTATTAGATCCAAGTTAATATAATTAGTATTGTTCTCTTGCTTTCATGCCAATTATTCGCGCGTATTTTTTAAATGAGGAAAAAATTTCGTGAGAAAAAATATTTTGTTAATGGCATGGAGTTGTATGAAAGAAATAATTGGAAATGTAAACAGCAGTTAAAAACTCATTCAAAATAAAATGTCTGACGAATCATTAACAATGCACTTACAATTTTTTTCAGCTATTTAAAAAAGAATTAGAAGACATTACCTTTTATAACTGTATCTTGTGCCAGATAATTTACTGCGATCAATTTCAAATTGCAATTACTGAGGAAAATAAAAGGCAGTTCACAATAATTCTTATTAATTCATTCCATTGTACTTGCCCAATAAAATTAAAGAGATAATTTTTAATTTAAACGCTTGTTCACAACAAATCGTATTTCATTCATTTCTACATTTAAAAAAGAAAAAAAACCAAGTTCGTCGCTTAAGTCTTTTGTTTTGAGTGCACCAGTTCAACACGCCTACCTGAAGAAATGAAATTTTATAATTATACCTAAAGCAACGAGAAAGCAAATGGCAACAGTTTGTGTTCATAAAATGCTCTCGGTGAAGGTCTTTGGATGTTAACTTGCATTCATGGTTTCATGCATCGTTGATTCTCTCAGGTGTATAGATAATTATTATCTAAGAAAGATACAAGCCGACTCTGCCATGACAAATGGACCATAAACACATGAAGAAGGAATGCAGATGTATACGTATATATTGTGTGGTATTAACATCAGGTTTCAGATGAAAGTAAAATTGAGCTACTGTGTTAAAAACCACACCTTGATGTGGAATTAAGGAAAAACCTTATCAAAAAAGAACAGTGAAACTAAAATTTCTTCGAGTTTGGGGTTTCATTAAAAAGAAAAAGAAGTTCATTGAGCAATGATTGTAGCAGTTTTTTATGTACTTGTACATATTTAATAAATATGTACTTGGTTGAAGGTTGGGTGTGAACTTCTGCATTTATACTATTGTTAAAAATTATTTTATTATCGTGTTGTCGGCAAGATCTAAACGAAGTTACATAAATTTCGATGGAAATTAAAGATTAGAGTTACGTTTTGACACGTTCGTATACCTTTTTATGCTGTAATAATTTTCATTGCGATTTTTTAGATTCAAAATACATTAATGCGTTCGTAAAGATAAAATTCTACTTCAAAATATATTGTTTATGTTGTGAACACTTTAACTCTAACAGCTACGGGCGTGTTATGTGTTTACCCTGTTTTTGCCAGTGCTGAAAGGTGTTGAGCGGCGTTGCAGAATTTTTTTATCTATTCGGGCCTTAAATCTTATAACGTAAATCATCTGAATCAGTTGATTTTCGGCTAATTAGCTTACTCTGTCTTCTTTTTAAAGCACTGGAAAATTAATATATTACCAAATGATATCCCATATATGTCAACATGATCTTCTCTCTAAATGGACCATCGTTAAATTTGCATCCAACATTATTGATGCATTGGATAAAATTGGCTATACTTTGATATCAGTAGAGCATTCGAATCAAGTCCCACACAAGCTTCTTTGCAAAATTTCCGCGTCAATTTATCTTCTTATCCACTGCAGTGATTTTATTCAAAAACTTACATAACCTCTTCGAAGACAATGTTCTTAAGTGAAAGATTGTTCGTAATTGACAGTAAAAAATGGTGCTCCACAAGGATCTATTCTTGGGTCATTGCTATTTTATTTGTATCTACACTAATGGCCTTCCTTCAGTCCTCCATCTGACGATGTACGCAGTAGATGTGGTTTCGGGTGTTTTACCAACAGTCATGCTTAAATTTTAACCATGTTTACAAAGTACTTGGGATTGGAATTGAATGATACTCTAACCTGCTCCTATTCTACTTTTATTAAATTATCTTCGAATATCCATTTCCATGTGACTACAGTATGCCTAGTATGTAATTTTTTGCTCAACAGATCTTAGGTAGTCAGAGTAGGTAACTATTTTTCAAATTATCTATTTCTTACTGGCGGTGTTCCTTAGGGATCTACCTTAGATCCTTTCGTTATGTTACAACTGAACCACAATTTTTGAAGTGAAATTACAGTGCAACATCACAGTTGCTTCATCTCGTCTGTGCACGATTTGAACCCACCCCAACACAGCAAATCTGAAGACGTACGCCTCAGCCCCCTTGGCCACTGGGATGGGTCCAGATAAATTAATTTTAACGAAAGTCTAGGAAGAGAAATAATTATTTGATAATACTGATTTTAAGTAACTGAGATCACTGGAGTCCCTGACACCCAGCTTTTTTGATATTCTCTCAAATTTTCAAACAAAGACTACAGTGGATGAAAAGTCCGCTGCAAACAGTTACAATCGCATATTTCGAACCACTTAATTGTCACAACTCACGAAGGTTTTTCTGTTCTCTCATATAATTTAAAAACGTATTTTATTTTCGATTATGTTTTGAATAGAAAATTCTTATTCACATTGCCATAAAATTAAGTAATTTTCGGGGAAGATAATTTCAAAATAATTGCGTTAGGTAGGAAATGTATGCAAAATGAAAGTAAAATTCAAAGTGCAAAGTACTTTTGGGATGATATTCATCTTTAAATTCATATGAAATTTCCGGACACCTGGATACTTATGATATTATGTAATTTCGTCGCAGTGTAAATGGGAGATATTAAAAGATTTGCAATAATTTCATTCCAAACTTATATTCATTTAATAGAACTAAATTTTCTTGGAAAGGTTTTGTAACAGGAAAGTTAAATGCTAACTGACGATGGTTTTTTTTCTTTTATCGAAAAGAACGAGTCTCCCTAATATTCTCGTATCAATTTTCTTGTAAAGCAATTTTATCGTATGCAATTTTCCGGCATGCAATTTTCTCGTGTAAAATTATGTTTTGAATTAAATAGTTCGTGTGCGAGGAAATTGCGGATGAAAAAACTGCCATTACGAGAATATTGATACAAGAAAAACGCTTCACTTTTATCGGGTACAAAATACTGAGGAGGAAAGTATAGTCACTGAATAGTTTAATTTCATTTAGTTAACAATTATTTTACAGCACTTGAAAGGGTTAATTTAAAGTGGACAAGGCTTTATTTAACTTGCACCATATTTCACATAACTTGGACTAGGTTTCTTTTAATTTGGACTGTGTTTCATTTAAAGTGGATAAGGTTCCATTTAATTTGAACAGAATTTCACCTAACTTTCAGAACGTTTTATTTAACTTAAAAAGTGTTTCATTGAAACTTGAAAAAGGTATTCTTCGACAATTTCATTTCAAATATTTTTGTTCAAAATGTGGAGAGTTTTAAAATAAATTATAATAAATAATATAAAATTAAGTAGCAAGTGAACATTCTCATGTCTTAACTCGAACTTGTAACTTTTAATCTTTGAAATTATTCTTATTCATTCCAATTTAGTTAGAGCGCATTTGATATGAATCTATAACTCATCAGATTATTTGAATTTATAAACAATGGATATGTTATTTTTTCCAATAGAACAATTTCTTCATAAAAATGGCTTTACACTCAACACATTTCTAAAAAAACATGTTAGTACCCAAGTCGTTTCACTGGATCGTGAATTATGTTGGCAAGGGCACGCATATAATAATTTTTCAGTTATACCCGTGCAGGGAACTAAATTCATAACTCTCAATCTCAACTTATGATAAACAGTTTTATTTTTTCTTGAAGCAAAAAACCGATCGCATCAATATGCATTTTATGTTTAGTGTCTGATCCTCTTGGTTTTCTGCTCTGATATAATACCAATGACTCATAAACATGGATGAAGTTGAAATAGTTATTTTCTATATCAGATCTAATCAAATCACAAATAATTAACTACAACTCTAAAACCCAGAAATTACGAAAACGCCAAATCACCTTTGCCATTGCCGTCGCTATAATTCCTTCGCTATTAATGTTTACCCACTTGTCTGAGATATGGCGGTTAGTAAACTATTTATTTTATGCCATAATCTCTACGAAATACTTTTAAGTAAAAATCCAGTTTTGAGACTGCAGTTACTAAAGGCGAGACAGGCGTGCGTGGTTGATTAAATGAACGCCTGCAATTATGTGAACAGCAGATGAGGCTCCACACTGGAAGCTGGGATTCATCATCTGATTCTTCTACTAGCAAGCTAAATCTCTGCTCTGATGTGCTGTGCTCAGGTATAATAAAAATATCCAAAGAGAACAATCGTTTTAAAAAATAGTAAGTATAGGTATAACTTTTTTATTTATCTTATACAAAATTGACATGGGATAGCAGATTTCTAGTTGATGATGGCATAGAAATATTTCTTTTGTTTATTTTTTTGAATATATGTCAATTGACTTGTAAAAATTAGCTATTTTTTAGTGTTAGCTATAGTTACAAGAACTTTAAATATCTCGAGATACATCTCATCTCTATCAAAGATATAATTAAAGAGGTATAGGTCGGCATTAGACGTAATATCGTTTTCGTTTCGGTCGTCTGTTTTTTCTACTAACCACGAAAGAGAAAATTAAAGAAAAAAGGAGGCTTTCATGCAAATGTGATCTATTTTCTAAAGCAATGAATGAAATATAGATAGCTTCAAAGAGGACTTTAATAATTTTTGTATAATGAAACTACAAACGGTTTTAGGGGTAATGGCATCTGAAGGTTTTTCGGTCGTTTTTTACGATGAAGGCCGTATAGCTCTTATTAAACATGATATATGTATAAGTCTAGTTCCATATGGCAGAGAACACTATTAGCTTTTAAATGAATGTCTACTCACTCTCCTGATCATCCTACCCTTTTCAACATAAATATGAAAATTTCTCGACCAAAAATTGTAATTAGTATGCACTTTTCTTGCATAATTTGGAATACGCATGGTTCGTTAATATTTTACACCTGGGCCTTTTTTACGTGGTTTTTTAATCCGCGATTTACTTTTACTAGTTATACCAAAAATTCTTAAATAAAAAAATAAAAGGCAATTTTTCGCATGTAATTTGCGTTTAGGCAGTCTTTTTCACGCAATTTACAGGCCTTTATGCGGTTTTTACATGCGATTTCTTGCTTTTACGCGGTTTTTTGGCACGGTTTGTTTTTGTTTCTTCTTATCCCGGTACGCATCCACTGTGAAAAAAGGATCCAGGTGTATATGAGTTCGTAGAAAAAAGTTAAATAAATAAAAACATTAAAAATAGGTATTTTTTGATTTTTTCTAGATTTCGTGCAATTTTTTGGAAAATACAAATTATGCTTGAGCAACTGCTGGCCATCCACTATTTAAATTTAATATTAATTAAAAATATTATTCGAAAATTTATACAAAAGGATCAGTGAAGATAAAAATTATACATTTTTATGAATGTTAAATAAAGATACAGTTGACGCTACTTCACGAACAGGAAAGAGTAATAACCCCAATTAAAAGAAGTGAATATCATCTTTTTTTTATAATCTTAGTTTTGATATAATCTAAGTGATAATAATTTGGTCTTTTACCAGATCAAGAGCATATCATGACCTGATCTATTTAAGATCAAATTTAAATCAAGTGATCTCTTTGTCTTTTTGGATGTTTTATAGATCAGATTAATATTTTTCGATCTCATCATTTGTGATCTAGATATGCATAAATGCTGTAGTGATAGTGTAATAATTTTTTCATGATACAAATAATGCAATATTAATTAGGTATCATATTTCGGTTTGTTTAAACCCGACAAAAGAGTGGTTCTTTTAATCGAAATTCTCTGAAGAGCTAATATCTTTTATACATCTTTTATACATTCTATATTTCCCAGAAGTCAAACTGATGCACTATATTAAAAAAACTTCTAGAAGAATAAAAAAACAAGGGTATCTGATATCTACATGTAATAATTATGAACATGTGATATTTTCGAAAGGTAATACCATCAAAAAAGGCCAAAAAATTATGTGATGCAACAAACTAACTAAAAAAAAATAAATGCAAACAATGTTAAATAATCAATTAGCTGAGGACCCAGAGCAAATTTAGGTTGAGACTCAAAAGATAATAAAAATATTGACATCGAAAGTGTTAATTAATCTGAAGTTTTACGTTTGAAAGGAAACACAAAATTAATTATTAACACATTCGCGGTCACGTCACCACCCACTTAAAAGCTCTCTCTCCAGCCAAATGCATTTTAACACGTAATTCCCTCACGAAAGCTTTTTATGCTGATTTGTATCAGACATACTGCAACACAAATCAATTAAGTACTTAAAATTACAATTATTGCAGAAATTTAATTATTTTATGAGAAATTATTGATACACTAGTTTTGGATAAATAAAAAAAAGTACGCGAAAATTTGGATATAGTGTTTAATTTATTGGGTGTGAATTGTATGAATAAATTAACTGTATTTGTTGACTTTGTATATGAATTCAATATATTATATAATATTCAAAAATTATCTAGATTACAGTCATCTAATTAAACGTAGAAGATTATTCCCAAGAAACGTAAAATACCTAATCTGGCCCATCTTTCACTAAATCGGTGATGGTAAGCATTTCACAAATAATAATTTATTCGGCGTATTTCCTCTAACTGAATTCGGTGATAAATTTATAAAATGATACCTATTCAACTTTTATTGGGGTTGAGTATCATTATACAAAACCTTTTAGGGGGGTTTCCATGTAAATTTATTAAGGTGACATCGTTATTGTCATTGCAAGTTAAGTTAGTGAATAAATAATAGTGAATAAATAAAAGTGAATAAAAAAATAGTGAATAAATAATACTAAAGAGATTTAAACAGTAGTTAGAATTTATTTAAGATTTTCCCCATTACCACTAAACTACTAAATCGGATAAAATTTTATAGTCAGAAATTATTTTTAACTTCCCATTTTGGTAGTTATTGTAATGGGTCCGATTTTTCGAATTGAAAGTCCCTAGAGTCCGAATCAAATCATTTTTAGAGAGATGTCTGTGTGTGCCTCGATTATCTCGAGAACAAAATATGATATTGACTCTGGACCAATTTCATTGGACGAAGAATTCCATAATGAACACCTGATAAGGTTTTGCAAAAAATTTGAATTGGCGGTTTTTTTTTTAAATTTCAAAAGCAAGACAAAATGGCCAAATGGGAAGTTGGCAGTGTGAGTAAACCAGCCGCAACCAATTTATTTTATTATTAAGTCTGAGAAGGATTTTAGCAACTTCCATTCCCATTGCAGAAATCAATGTTCCTACGTAAGTACTCTTCACTTCTTCACACAGGATTTCTTATTACTAGAAGAGTTTTAATTGAATAAACATTTGACTAGTATGTATTTTATCAATTTCAGATAGCTAGCAACGGTTTTATTTCACTAAAACTAATTTACCTCTATAGAGTCAACTATAAATACCATTATCACGATTCGGCCCATGTACCTAGGAGAACGTTCTTGGAAATGGTAGTAAAGAAAAAAAATTTCACTCTTGGATTTCATTTTTTATGACAAATATTTCAACTTTAATGGATTATTATTGTTTTTCAGCACACAGATTCTTTAATATCGGTATTGTTAAGTAATATAAACTTTTTATACGTAATAACATAATAATCCATTACCTTTCTGAAATTTCTACAGTGTTAATAATATTCGAAACTGATTTTAACATTTAGAGCTCCGGTATTGCTTTTAAAATTCCCTTCTCTTATCTAATAATATACATTCCACATTTTTTTCAAAAGTATCTAACGTAAAATTACAAAGAAAAAAAACAAACAGTTGAAAATTATGATATGCACGTGTAAAATCAACATATCATTAACAGCTCTGTATTACACATGAAACAAATTGAAAGAATTTTCTCATTAACATACCTATACCAATCCAATGCAGTAAAAATGTTGGTAACGATCCAATCTACTTAACATTACAGAGATGTAAACAGACAAATTAATATTTTTACTTCTACTACATTTTTTTGATTAAGATTGATGAGTGTTCAAGAGTATGTTTGTGGGTCACTCCACGACCATTCGAATGCGTTATCTATACGAAACTGAGTAAATCACATCTTCCGGATGTTATTGAAATTGCTACCTCTAAACAGGTAACAATAGTGTCAAAAATGTTGTCACTACTTTAAAAAAACACGATTTGAATTTTAGTAAAAATGATCATTTTCTTCAAAATAAATATGCACATTAAAAACTGTGCATAATAATGTTGTTATCATTTTTATTGTCAGGTGAAAAATTATTACAAAAGACAGTAGTAAAAGTGATATGTTTACAGGGATATGTATTTATTTCTTATTAATTTTTCGATGCCGGATGCGTTTCTCATATGATAATTGAAATGTTGCAGAAGCATGAACCGAAGAGTCCTATTAGTATATGAATTTCGCACATTCTACTGATTCTGATCCTCAGAAAACGGAGCTTTATCTGTTTACTAATAGTTTACTACTGTCCGTCACTCCCGGCAGAAAGTTTTAAATACCTAGGACTTTACTCCTTTGATAAACTGCATGAAATCTGGAAGCGCATCCTGGATTTTACTAGGTTGGTTAGTTTCTACTGTAGTTTTTTTCTATTGGGTGAATGAGATATAGGCCTATTTTTTGGGCTCCGTTTTAGGACTATCCGTGTCTTGCGTTTTTGCAACAAACAACAAATCTTTATGGATTAGGATTAATTATTTTTGAACATGGGTTAGTATTTTTTGTAATTGGGTGATTTTTATCTATTTTAAAGAATTAAATTCTGAGGGATCGCGACTCACAAGTATCGAATTATTAAACTTACTTAACTTCATGAATACTTCTCTACTAGGTTAGAATCTCTCTTTGTATTTCCTTCGATCTTTAACTACAGTAGAGGCAAGTAGCTTGTAACTAACAAAAACAAACAAAATAACTTGCGAATTCTAAAAACAAATATTAACTTTAGAAATTGAACGCCATAAGCGCTTGCATGACAAGACATGCTCAGAATGCTCAATAAGGGCGAGTACCAAAAGGTACAAAATTCTATGATCTCACTCGCTACGCTTTTTTGAAAAATTTATTTTTATTTTCATTTCCTATGTTTTCTAAAAATATGCTTTGTTTCGACTCTCTGTTTCTCGTTACTTTTTAAAATAAGAAAATACAATTTCAATACGCAAACAAATTGTTTAAGTGCATAACTCTTGGGTTATATTAAAAAAAAACATAAATTGATTAAAATATTGAAGACTTTCTAAATATTACTTGAAGTATCACTTAAATTGCGTGCGTTCCCCTTCAAAAAACTGCGCTGTTGTACAACTTTTCATTTTTAAGGCCAATAACAACAAAATGATTAACAAAATATTGTCACAAGGTATTTTTTTTTTCAATATTCTCTTTGACGTTGACGAACTTACCATGTTATATCACTGATCTTTTGTCTAATACAAAATCCTCATTTCCCATTGTTTAAATAAGAAAAAAAACTATTTCAACCTTACAATTTTTATTTGCTTGCTCCTTGAATACCACTCAAAGTAGTTGAAAATACCTATGAATGTGTAAACGTGCAATTTTATTGTCAATACCTGTTGCCTACTCTCCTCAAACCATCGCTACACGCCTGTTTACATCATGTTTAGTTTATCTCTGTGGAAAATATCTTGACCTTGCTTAAATAACTTACTTTTCTCTTTCTTTTAAAATTGCCTGAATTTATTTAATTGCACTTATATAAAGTTGAGACACAACTGCTTGGGCTGGTTACTAAATATGACGCATTCGCATCCTTTCACCAAATAGGTTCATCAAAACCAGTTACATATTCCGTGCGCGCGTTCAACGTTCAACGAACTCATCACATCAGCACCAGCGAATTTGTAGCAGTTAAACCAGCTCGCAAAACTCTTGCTCCATTATCTCACTTATCCTCTGCATAAACCAACCCAACAAGTGAAGTGTTATCAATGCTGCACCAGAGAGATTTTCCATTACATTTTCCTTTCCAGTACGATATTAAAAGAAAAGATAATTGAAAAGAGAAAAACTGTGGCAGATTTAGTGGCGGTCAATTTGTGATGGTTTGAACTGATCAAGAATTGGAATTGCACGAATGCAATGCATGCCACCACCTCTTTGCATCCCTACAACAATTCAATTTCAATTCCCAGGATTGGTATTAGATTTTTCATTAAATTGGAAAAAGTAGTTCAATGTCGTGGTATAAAAGTAGGCTCACATCTGATGGAGATTTGTATTCGATTAGGAGTTTCTGATTGATAACACGTCCAGAAAAGTTGGTTTTATTTGCGTATCTATAATCCAAGTGATTCTTTTTTTTTTTCTATGTGTAAATTATGTAGTGATTCTTAGGTTCAATATAAGAGAAGAATACAAACCAAAACAAAGTCAATAACCTTTTGTTTTTTATGTGCATACATTCGGAACCATTTTTGATATATAAATTTGCATGACAATCAAATAAATTACGTTTTCTTGGTGATCATGAGAAAAATAGTAAGTTGACGTGAATTATAGACATGTGGGTTAATTTTGTGATCTCTCATTTAAATTTAACAAGCTAGCTTCAGTTTTTGGAAGCAAAAGTGAGAAAGTGATTTAATATGTATTTCATTTAAAAATATGATTAATTAAAAAAATAAAAATCAATTCTTTGAATAATTTTGGAGAGCAAATAAAGTTGAAAGATTTATAGAGTGCAAGGTGGCGAAATTTTAGCTAAATCAATTTTGTTATAGCTTGGTATACTCTTCAAAATTAACAGTATAATACCAAGTAGCTAACAACAGCTCGTATGTATATACAACTGCAACACTTTCATTCAATTATAATAATTGTGGTTATATATTTATTTACGTAATTATTATTATCATCATCACACTATTTCACATACTATTAATATTCAACCTTTTCCAGAATGGAGTTCAATTGGTGTTCGAAAATAAGAATATTCTTTCGGAAATGTCCCACGAAAGAGAATCCCTCCTTCTTCAAATTGCAACCGACGAATTTTATGCCCTTTGACAAAGATAATACCAGTAATTTTCCTTCAAAAGATGAAAACTTGCCAAGGCCAATTTAATGGGAGAAGAATGCGCTTTCGTGGGCGGTTTCCGAAAGAACGTTGGTTTAATGAATCAATTAACATATTTCACCCAACAATATTTCCGAATACCAATTAGACTTTGTCGATGTGGTATGGATCATTAACTAGACCCATTAATTAACGTACATTCCGAATTAAACAATTGCTGAATTCCTCACAAAAATATAAGCCATCGATGCCAATAAATAAAGGATGTAAGGATGTATCCTCACTATGTCTATAAAATTCAACCACGGGCTTATATGAAAACCAGTTTGTTCGAAACCAATGGTTTTACGCAAACGAAACGACTGATTTCAACGTTCAATTATGACCGTAACTAGTATGTGGTGGGCTCATTCAAGAACCTAAAACAAATAACTTCTTATTGAAGTATCGGAATTATTTATTTTATGGAAATAACCTTTGGTTTTTAATAGGGGAGACTGGGGCAACAATTAACAGGGGTAAATTCTAAGAAACAGTTGTTTTTCGAAATTACACACGTATTTATTTTGTAATCTACGTATTGTTACGGAAGTGATCAGAACGTATTATAGTGCATTTTAATCTAAATACTAGATCAATATTTTCTTAAGGGACGGTGATCGATCAAACCAAATTGAACGAAAGTAAAATCATATCATCAAAAACTTTCATTTGCCCGGTATTATTGGACCTAAATAACTTGTTAACAGATAAAATCTTTTTGACCGGATATTGGGTAAGCACAAATTAGCTCGTCTAAATAGTTAGCAGCTAATTGCCTGACAGCATAAATCTGGAAATAGATGCTTAGTCATGCTGCACAGTTGTCTTGTGCTTTCAACTGAGGAGAATAAATTGAGCCTAGAAATTTTGATTTTTTGTTTTTA
>QYTT01084063.1:2016-20514 GCA_006980735.1 Dasypogon diadema
ATGGATCATATAAATGGAATTTGTCTTGATTGCCCCAGTTTTGAGAGATAATTGTTTGCTGAAACGGGTTGATAAACCCGGACATAATTGAACCCAATACGGCTAAAATAGATTCTGATTATGTAAAGGTCAACGAATCTGGTTGTATTGAAAATGAAAGTGGTTTAAAAATATTATTGTGGAGCTATTAAAAATTGTGTATTCAATTTTAATCAGAGAATTTGGTTGGGTTCTCAAAGTTAGAAAGTAGATATTATTCGAAAGAACTGGTACGCCTGACTATAGTTTAATTTTCAAAAATTGAGCGAATTTTATTAGATTGCTAAAAAAGAAATCAATTCAGTTAATGTTAATTGGTTAATGCACATGGAAAAAGCCAGTCTCCAGTCCAGAATAAATTTTACAAGACTGTCTTGTCCTCTTTGTTTTATGGTCTATTGATGTTTTTATATTGCTTTTAATTTTAATGATTAAATCATTTGTTAAATCATTGTGTTATTTTATTTACTTTCACTCATCACCACACCTAATTTTAATTATTCTATGAGGGGATTTCCCTTTTTATTGTTCATAGAAATGGGCCTGGAAACGGTACGGTTTCGAGGTAGATTTTCTTAAAAACGGTAAGAGATAGGCAGGTACATGTGATATGTCAAATTAAAGGAAATCACATGAGGATTCTAAACATAGGGACTATGTGAAAAGCCAGGGATGTACCCTACAAATTGACACTACAATTATACGTAACAAATGTTTACTGGAAATTATATGGAATTATATTATATTATATTTCAAGTCCCGTTATCTCAGAAACCATTAGGATTGCTCTCTCCCCCTGCCATACGATTTTTTGTTTTTGCCATACAAACATTCTAAAAACTTCAGCGTCCCTTGCTTGTACAGTAAAAAGGGCGAAAATTTACTACGGCTTGTAGCTTCGAAATATTTGAGAAACTTTTTCTTCTTCTACTTTACTTATTCTCTTTTTCTTTATTTTATTCCTAATAGTATAATAGATGTGTATTTCGCGATTTATTGGCCTCAAGTGAATAATACTACAATTGCATTAACTTGATATCTACTTGTTTACCCTCTGCAAATCATTTTGTTTGTATTAATAAAAGAATAAAATCTTTTACCGTAAACAAATGACGGAAAATAAAGAAAAAATGATCTTATATGTTCTTAGTTTAATCAACGGAGATTAAGTCATTAGAAAACGAAAAACAAACTCTTTTATACCTTTTGTAAAGCGTACATTTTATGGAATTTTTCTACTCGGATCTGAATATAAATAAGCATAAACAACCTGCGTTTATAGCGTTTCTTAATGAAATCTTATAAGTTGTACTCGTATTTCTCTACATTTACATGCACAAGATTATCAGTGGATTAAATTGAAATGGGATTAGCGTTGTTGTTGTTGTTGTTTCCCTTAATTTACATGCTATTTCGATCCAAATAAATATATTTCAATAAAAACAAAACTCTTACGCTCAGAAAACAATTTTTAGGTCCGTCAGGTCCATCCCGTTTACATGAACATTTGATGCGATTAGTTAAATCAATCCCGCCCCACAAATGAGGTGTGTGAGAAAAGTAAAGAGACTGGTAACACTGCGAGCGATCTGGCAACACTATGTTGTTATACTTGTGTGTGTTCATATCTTCCAGATGGTCAGTCCGAGTTGCAGCTCCGTACAGCCACCACGTGATTTTTGAGAGTGCCCTCAGTGAAGTTGTGTTTTTGTTGTGTGTTACGAAAATGAAACAGCGGAATGTAGAGCAACGTTATGCCATGAGGTTTTCTAATAAACTTGAGGAATCTGCGAGTGTGACCTTCGAAAAGTTGAAACAGGCCTATGGAGAACATTCCTTATCAAGAGAACAAGTTTTTGCTGGCACAAATCATTTTTGGAAGGCCGATAATACGTTGAAGATGAACATCGCTCGAATGAGCAAATCAAAGATCAAAACAATGCTGATTTGCTGTTTTGACAGTAGGGATAAATTGTCAAGCAAGTGTTTTACAAAGATGTCCTTGAAGACTCAGGAAAAGGGTGAATTGAGTGAGACCGGACGTTGCAGACAAGTGGATGCTGCATCATGACAACGCTCCATGTCTCACGGCCACTTTCATCACGGAATTTTCAACCTCAAAAAGCATTCCTGTTATTCCACAGTCTCCCTATTCACCTGATCGGAGTCCTTGTGATTTTTTTCTTTTCCCGATATTGAAAAATGTCTTAAAAGGACGTTATTTTGGGACTCAGGAGAACATTCAAAAGAATGTGACTGAAATGTTAAAGGCCCTACCAGTTGAAGCCTTTCAGCGCTGCTACCAAGACTGGGAACAACGTCTCATCATGTGTATAACTACCGAAGGAAACTACATTGAAGGGAACAATATTATTGTTAGAAAAAAATAAAAACGTTGGTACATAAAAAATTAGTCTCATTACTTTTCTAATACATCTCGTATTTTTTGGATTCGACCTATTCAATCCAGTTTCGATCCAATACCCGTTTAGATGCCAATTTTATCAATCCAATTCCGTTTCAATCTACTTTCAATCCGGCATGTAAACATGATAAAAAGACAATTTCTTTTTCCGTCAGGATACTTACCAAAATTTTTTCGTTCAATCACTGTGTAGGAGACATCTTGAAATTCAACGTTTTTACTTGACATTAGTATCGTAGATAGATCCATTTTAAATAAATTCGAGGAATGTTGACTACCTTACGAAATTAAATAGGTTTTTAAATTTGTATCCAGAAATTGATAAAGCGCGTGAATTTGCAGGGAAGTCGTTAACTCTTGGTTTGAAACTTAAAAGCTAGTCATTCTGTAATCGATGGAACTAGTCCTGGTACATATCTGAAAAGAAAAAAAAAACAAATAATATCAGTAAACATTAGTTACTACTGCATATTATGAATAAACCGACAATTTCAAAATTGATTCAAAAATAAATGCAAAGTAATTTTTAATGTTTTCAATTTTATCTTCAAAAACCAATTTAACTTGATTTCTAGAACAGAATGAAGAGAACTGAAAAATAAGCGACACACATTTTTTATCTATTGTGAAATGGCTCATGGAGGCGAAACATCCCCTTAAAAGGCAGAAAAGTTTTCAAAACTGAGTACACATATTTTGTTATTTTCACGCGATATGAATTTTCAAATTCAAATGGTATTTGATAGAAGACATTCCAAGATATACTCATCAACTGGGGAATTCCCCGTGAAGAAATGTATTGTATTACTCGCGACAGTGAATCTATCATGACTAGGATAGATTAATTAGGAAAATTAAAAGATATATAGGTATAAGAACGACTGAATCAATCTCCTCTCGTTCAGGGTTGTACGTATCTACTACTATAAAAAATGAAAAATTCCACAGAATTAAGTCGCAGGTTTTCGTTACTTTGTTATATCAACGAATATTTTATTACTAGATCTCGGACACTCCTCCACCATTTAGGGTCATGTAACACCTTAAGATTCCTCTCCACGTCACTCAACGATAAACGTGGTCTACCGCGCTCCCTGAAACTCTTGGGGTCTTTGATAATAATATCTGGGGCACCAAAGGCCTTATTCATTTAATGGTTCATTCTCTGTCTGTATGGTTCTAGATACTACAACAAATAAAATGTATAACCTCCCGCTCAAAAATCTCAAGCATTTTGATATTTCCTTCTTTTCAGACATAGGTTTTGAAGCCAAAAGTAAGTACAGGTCTAAGATAGGTCCTGGATAGCAAACGAAAACTAAACCGCGACCCAACCAAGAAAAAAAGCTCTGCTGATACGGATCAATATCTCCATTTTTTGGGGTGAGAATTGTCCCAAGCCACTTGAATTAACCCAGGTAATCGAATTTCCAATAGCTAACCAACTATAGAAGTTTTGGCCGGACACATTTTCTGAGAAAGTCCTTGGTATTTGATCTTATTTTCATTGATTTGGAACCCCGTCGTGCAGGCAGAATATAATTCAACTTTTCTATCATTTTCATGATTCCACATTACCTTATCAGGGTTGCCACTTCTTCGGATTTATCAGGGGACTACTGAATTTTTAACTAATCTCCTGATCTTCTCAATAGTACATTAAATCCCCTGATATTCTCATCTTTAGCTAAAATTACAAAAAACTATGTAGAAAGCGCCCTTTAAAATGGGAAAATTATAGTCTGATAAGGGGAATAGAGTTAATATGATCACAACTGAAATTTTTACAGGGTTCAAATTCGATGTGATATGCCAGGATTTCTGGCTATTCCTGAAAAGGCTAGAAAATCTAAAACTTTTACGGGACGCTCGGACAAATGAAAAATATAATTTCAAATGAATTTCAGGTTTTGATCAGCTGTTTCCATTATATTTTTCTTGTTTCGTTTTTACAAATAAAAACGATTTATTTTTTGTAAATAAAAAGAACCAATAAACGTCTTCTCAATATCCTTCTGATTTTCCTTTCATAACTCTTGATTTTTCCAGGTAATTTTTCCAAATCTTCTGATTTTGAGTTATAAAACCTTAGCCTTAAACTCAAATTTTTTTTTGTGACAATTTTTCGAGTATTACGCAAATATATTCTCAAATTCGAGGAGACTGAAATATAAGACCGACTCAAACTGTGGAAAAATTCTGTTTCAATCAAAAAATGAGTTGATCAATAAGTTGATTAGTACTTTTGAGTTTGTTTTTTGACAAAGTACTATAAAAATATTTTCCTCTACTTTATTGTATGCAATAGAGAATTCAGAGAATTCAGAATTCCAAGTCAATTTTCACCACTTCCATTGTCATTATGTAGCTCACATAAAATGTATCTACTTGCTTTAATAATAATCAGTCGCCCTATTTACAATATTGTAATTTACCCATTAAGGACACAAAGGCAAATAGGGAAAGTCATTTATATGGAAGTTCATTTACAACACCGTGAGTCATTATTAGCTATTATTTTATCATTACCACCGAGTCTTGTCTGATATATTAATCTGAACACAATAAGTCTAAATAAAAAATTGTATATATTAAAGATAATTAGTGAGTATAATGCGCTTTGCTATAATGGTTTACCGGATCCTACCTGTATTGATTACTGTTATCATTAAAATCGCGAAGTGTAATTGCTTTAAATACATCCTGTGATCAATTCAAATATATATCACGTCAGTCACTATGACCTTACCTCAGATAAGATCGAAACATTACGAAATTGCTATATTTCAACGGCTGTGCTTTCAGTTTCTATTATTGCAGAAAATTTTAGTACAGTTGGTCTGGCATGCCTTAGCTCACCAGACTACTATCATCAATCAACTAATAACAGAAAGACTGTTCAGCTCCTAAGGAAATGAAATGCTTTTTCACGAATTTTTGCCCATCGATGCCTCACCTAACATCTTCCATCTTCCTCACTCTGCACTGCAAGCAATAAACATTTCACAGTGTACAGCTATCGGGCGAGGCATCGCTGGGTCAAAAGTATAAAAAACAAATCATTCACGGTCTACCTTAGGAGCAGAGTACTTCAGCGTAAGTACAAGTATCGCATGTATAAAAAGTACTTGTAACTAAGTACTACTAAAAAGTACTGAGCACTTTTCAAAGAGAAGATTAGTACGTTTTGAAAACTATAATATCCTAAACGCCGGTGCTACACGTAGAGTACCTCATTACAGTCGAGTCCGATGTGTGACAGGAAAACGGTGAATATAAAATAAAAATTTTGTGAAATCTTCCGGGCTTCAAGAATGATCTTGGAGCGAAATCCGGATAGCACTAGAGAGAGGGGAAAGCTTCCATTGAGATGGCTCACGCTGGATGACATTAAAGAGCTTCTTCGTATGTTATATGTTACGGCGAATTGAAAGAATCGTACAGGTATATGTAGGTATTTAATAGGCTCAGAAACACTTAAGTAAAAATCTGGGTACTTAAATACAAAGCTAAGTCTTAAGTGCAAGAAAATAGAAACAAGTATTTATATTCCAAGTACTAAGAGGTGATTTAAAAAGTATTTAAGTCTATGTCTTAAGTAATGGAAATGTACTTAAGTCATACGTAAGTACTTTTTTCATAAGATTGCTCGGCTCTGGCTGACCTCGACGTTATATCGCACTTCAGTCCACAAACTCTTCTATCACACTTTACTTTTTGTATTTCTGGTATTTTTATCAATATGGTGTTTCCAGGCCAGCCTCGAATTCAGGTATACACCCAGGCAAGTCAATTATGTTTTTCGAATTGACGGGATAAAAGACAACCCTTTTTATTGGAGGTTGAACAAAAAAACTCAATAAAAAGTTTAATTTCAATATTTTTTACAGCACATCAAACACAAATCCTGAATGTACACAAAACTTTATAGTTTTATTATTAAAAACGATGGAAAAACCCCCAGATTTATATCTTGTTTAGTTTCTCTTTAAAAAATCACAAAAGTTGACCAGTTTTTATCTTCATTTACCGAAATATCCCCTTAGTGCAGATAAACCGAAATAGATTTCAGTGTTAGCTAATAACCAGTTAACACCGCACATATTAACACTTATGACCATAAATTAATAATATTAAAATCAATGTAAGTATGTAAGTATATGTGTGTTTATTTAACGAGGAATCGTTAAGCTATGTGAAATTTCACATAGTCTAGTCCGTGCTGCTATAATCACAACATCACTTTCTGGTTAAATTATTGACTCATAATAATTGTTGGTTATTTCCTCAATCACACGCATGTCTCCGTACTAGAAAATTCCATTTTCCCAATGAAGGCTAAAGCTCTTAAGAGACATCTAATAATTAAACTGCCTCGTAGTGTTACTAATTGAATAAATTAAAATAAACTAGCTCTATTATATTCGAGCTTTTCTTTTAAATAAAAACTTGAGTTTGTTTCGATTAACAAACCTGCAGCTTATGCATTTTGCTTATATTCAAGTGGTTTAACTGTCATTGCATAAAATTATTATTCAGTAAAGACGGATATCACGACTTCACAGAGCTCAGCCCTTGGCATTTCCTGTCGGGCATTGTATTGATTTTTGTTTTAAAAACATTTTATTTGTGGCATGGAAAATAATTGCTCACCAAAATGAAGTTCTGCCCTGTCGACAAAGCCACTATCATTGCGAATTTGATCATTGTATTTCATGTATGTGGATTGAATCCTACATTCAAGCCAGCAGTATTTTGCCTAACTTAGGTTAAAATATAATTTTACTATCTTGTGTATTTGGCAAAAGTGCCTATATTATTAAATTATTCCATAAAAAGATTTTAAAATGAATTTTAAATGTTTTCCAGATGAACATGAATTTTACTGAACAGCTGATTAGCCAGTTGAAAAGTAAACAACTCTTGATACAGCTGATTCAGATATTCCTGATTACTATAACCGCAAACACGTAAAAGAGTATTCAAATCTCGGAATATTTCCGGATTCTCATTTCAGGTATGGGTTTTACTGGTCATTATAACCATTGAGCAAATATAATAAGAAGAAAAAACGAGCATTCAATGTCAAAAAAAGAAAGTACTCACTAAAGTAGGATGAATCGATATGTACATAAATAAAACGGGCAACAAATTTTCTCCGACACCAAATTAAACACCCCTGAGACCACGCACATTATCCCTGAACACACCCTACTCTGGAGCACCGGAGAGTCGATATTAGAGTTCAAGAGCTGGTGAATAAAAACTACATCGGCAATCTCGCGCCGCTTCTCCAAAGAAATCAAGACGACGAGATTCATTCGGTCACGGTAGGGTGGAAGGATCACGGGGTCATTCCAAGGGAGATCCCGAAGCGCAAATCTGACGAAACAGCATATTCAATATAGGAAACGAAGTCGAGCTTCGAATCCATTTTCACTCCAAGGTCCATAACACATTGAACACGAGGAATGCTGTCCAAACCAAATGTGTAAACATAGCCGATAGCATCACGCCTCCTAAAAAACGACATGTCCTCACATTTATTTATTGTTGTTCCAGATTGTTGTGCCCACACTAAGAGTAGAGTACATTTAAATCACTTTGTAGGGAAGCACAGTCGCTGATATCCTCAACAAAAGAGAATATCTTCATATCGTCGGCATAAATTAAAAGTTTGGAGTACTTCAAAAGACACACGATGTCATCAATAGACTGGACAAAGATAAGAGGCCCAAGATGGCTCCCCTGAGGCACACGAGATGTAGCCTGGATAATCCTGGATTGGGAGCCGGGAAACAACACCTGTACGAAGAAATCCATTCCAACAGTAAAGCTGGAAATTCCAGTTTTTGTAATTTTAGCATAATGACCGAATGCGACAACTTAAAAATTAGACATCACGGGAATATCTTAAAAATTTTTGGGAGGAGCGGAATTTGTTAATGTCTGAAAAAATAGTGTTGAGCAGTGTTTTATCAGAATCAGTTGTTATTATTTCGCAGATCGAAAAAAGTTTAAAATTTGTTGAACAAGTTTGTTTTATATATTTAGATTAGTAGTTAGTAGTTCTCCTACTAAGCTATTATTAATATGTATTTAGAATGTATTTAAAGCGAGAATTGAATAAAAATAAGTATCATAGTCAAGTTGCAAAAGATAATCAGAATTCAAATCTCTTTACAGAGAATGTTTTCTTTTTGCCTTGTTAAAATAAGACGCTGTGTAAAAAATAAATAGATAAACAGTAATAATAAAAAGAAATAGATACCTATACATTTCTCCAGGGTATCTTGATCGTAATTATAGATGGTTATAGTCCCTATTAACTATTAAAAATGATACAATTCCACACAGACCATATATAAGTGAAATTAACGAAAATCTTACATTTCAAAACAAGAAAATCGAGAGTACGATTTTTTTATTTCTAAGTGCAGACAGATTAGGCTATCAAGCCACACTGAGATATCAAAGCACTCTTCAAATATTTTTATTAATTAGTAGCAATTAGCACATACAATATCTTTAAAAAGTTATCTTCCTGTTTTTCAGTGGAGCTATAGAAAAAAAATCTTTGCAAATTTTAGGAAAATTACAAACTTATTTGGAATAGCAGAAATATCTAACATATAAAAAATTTAATATTAGACGCTATTTTCCTCCCTGGTGTGAATGGATCATACTTACTATGCCAGATGTATTATCGAAGTCTAAAAGTAAAACCGGAATTGCGTTTGAATGTTTATACCCTAGATGTAGGGTATTATAGCTTTGAGCAAGCGTTTGTAACGCATCGAAATATTCATGATACACAGAAATAAACTACAATAATGGGAGAAGGAAAGAAATCGTTTAATAGATGTTCGTCTGCCTATCCGTCTGTCTGTCTATCTATCCGTCTCTCTGTCTGCCCGCGAGTTATCTCAAGAACGCCCTAAGCTATAGAGACTTGAAATTTGGTACACAGATACTTTACTAAAAATGAAAGATGAAGTTCGTAAATGGGGCAATTTTGACAACTCCTTCATAGGGTTGCCATGTCAAATAAAAAATTGATATTTTCCTTCTAAAACGAGAACGCTTCGAAGTAGATGGATAAAATTCGGTACGCAAGTACTTTAGTAAAATCTAATAAATATCGCCGATAGCGTTAGAATAAAATCGCTATCCGAACAGAACGCGATCTTATAAAACCGTGCACGAGCTTGACCGCACACAAAGTCCTTGAAAAGCAGCCTACACAATGTGAATATGTATCAATTGCACGTGTACCATAGAGTTTTAAACTTTTATGGCCGGGCACCCGGCGCACAGTTTTCCTTATCACTTCTCTAGGGTATAACAAAACTTTGCAAACCTCGTAAACGACGTAAATAATTGATGATTGTTGGATTGTTGCAAAAGAGGCGATACTGTTTACGGTTATTTTGGGTGCTCGGCAAAAATTCCTAAAGGTTTGGCAAAACCTTTTACGGGCTGAGCAAAATTTTATAAGATTTTTACAAAGTTGAGGAGAATGTGTATGAACGGTTATGATAATTTCCTTAGTTTCTCCTGAGGTTTGGGCATAAGTTTTAGTTGGTATTTAATTGAAATGAAATACAATTTTAATAATCCCCTACATACTCAGAAGCCATATTATCAGAATGAATAACAATAATTCTAGTAACCTTAGGTGAAGAGTAACTAGGTAACTTTGAGAAAAAAAAACAAAATTTTTAAAGAAGAAAAGACGAAACTTCAAAAAAAGTAGAAATCCTTATCCTCCTTGGCATAGTAACCGACTATTTAATGCCAAAAAATTCTTGTATTTCTTGGGTTACTTTGGCTTAAAAATCAAAGCTGACTGGTTTTCTGTTTTTTACGAGATCTACGTTTTACAAATTTCATAACTTTTATTTTTACGAAATACAGAAAGCAAAAAATAAGAACATCTCCATACAAGTTGCAACAACAACAGGCTAATGGTTCTTTCAGATGAATCTTGAAAGTGAGACTCTCAATAAAACCAGTTAACTGGAAGTTAACCAGTTAACTTCTAGCGAACTTGTTTTTACGAATATCACACCCATTCAGTCCACTTGGTTGCATAAACAGTTGAAAGGTATAATTTTTATTTACTTAATACAAGAATTTGCCAAGATCATAACTAATCCTGATTAGAATATTATGCAGATTTATCCCTCCTATCAAACAAGAATATTTTATTTGCAAATTTTGCGCACTATGAAAACAACCTTGGAGTAAAGTTGTTTGTTTTGTTTGAATACCAGATGGTTTACTTCCGATTTGTCACTTCCACTTTGGTATTTTTTAAGAAAGGACAGCAACTCTATTAGAATAGCGTGAAATAAATGAATACGAAATGCAGCGCGGGCAAAAAATATACCCAAAAATACCTAAAGCTATTCGACCTTTAGTCAATATTCCACCTACATTTTACGTAATTTCTGTTCCATTCATCAATTGTTTTTACTTGTGTGTTTCACGGCTACCCATTAAACGATTGCATTTCATTCAAATTGCGACCACGGTAAATGAGGTCTTGCACAAGTAATCCTCGCCAAGGTTTTTGTGGAAAAGTTTCCTTATGTAATCCTAATGCCGATGGTTATGACTTGCACTTGTAACTACATTTCAACAGTGCAATGAACGGCGATTTGCCAAACTGGCCTCTTTGCTGTAATTTCCCCATTTCTTTTTTGCATTCCCATCGCAATTTCACCGACAAAAAAGGCAACATGGAATTTGCAACTGTTTGGTATATGTATAGCATAAAGTGACTTAAGGTATTATGAAAGCAAAATCTCAAGACCAAACCACTAGGTGTCGGCAAATAACTGATCGCGGATACATAAATCGACAGCAACAGAAAAGCATAGATATTACACAAATTGTGGGCTAAGCTTCTCGAATCTTCGTTTCTTGCATAGGCACTTTGTCTATATTGTCTACAGATTACGCATTTACCATTAGGTGAGCACTATGGAATTTGTTGCGTTTGCTATGTGAAAAAGTTACTGGTTTATAGAATGTCGCAAGATTTGCGAGCCGCAATTAGGACGTTGCTTATGATGATTAAAAATGTATTCGGTGTCAACATACTTTATGATCCGAGGGTAGTAATAAATTTTATTCGTTCACTTTGACCATTGCAATAACTCATAAAGGCTATGGTTCAAGGTTAAGCCTAATCCATCTCCATCTATTAAAACTACTAAATAATGCAATGTTCTTCTTCACGGAAATAGAGTTTTCTTAGTCTTCTTCTTATAAAATTCATCTTAGATAAAGAGAGAGACAATTACCTGCATCCTACCTGAGTAGGAATCTAGTAATATTTATGGGCCTACGAGGACTCCTTCAAGGTGTTACAAACGGTAGACCAAACTTATTAAGGTATTTGTTATACAAAGACCTTAAAAATACAACCGAGGCCAAACACCACCAGAACCTGTTTTCGTGGCGCTTTTAAAGTCAGTTCCCCGCAAACAGCAGAAGCTATCGGGATGACTTTTACACTTGCGTGGCATAATTCAACAGTTAATCAATGCTCTATATTAATCACAAGTAACACTCACGTACTGTCATTCACTTGGCACAAGTCGGATGAAAAATATCACTAATAGTTTTTTCTGCAGATTGTTTTCATTAATACAAATCAGAATTCAAAATCTTATTTTTTAACCACAACTTTATTTTTCCTTGGTCACAAATTAACTTAGCATCAAAATAACTCGTCTAGGATGGGTGAAATCTAGCCCGAACTGATCTCATCCTTTCTTCCACAATCTCCACATCAAGTCCTTTTCCTAGTACAAAAAAAGGAATGAGGAAATATTTCCTAGAATCCATATGTAACGAAAGAATTTGTACCACAGTATACAAGTATAGCTAAGTTAAATTAGGACTAGATTTGTGATACTCTGAAAGAATTGTGAGGACGAAGGATCACATGCGAGAATTTCGAAAGTAATATGTTACTTTTGCAGACAAAGCTGTGTTGGAATATGTAGAAAATAAATGGAAAAATTGCGAAAAACACAGGAAATCGATATTTTTTATGATTTTTTTACAATTTCAAGAGAACAAATCCCCCCAAATTTATCGCCTTGTTACACATGTTCATGTTTTAGAACTGAAAAAATAGGGGGCGGGGGGAGGTGGGTGATGTAGCAAAACGGAGGTTATAGTTCGGATTCAGGACACCATTTTACATAAAAATCAGTGCCAGGGCCGATTTTCATGCCGTACAGTGTAATTTAAAAAACCTTACCTGCGAGTTGATGAGTAAGACTAACCGTACGAGGAGGAAATACATTAACACTAGATTTACGGGTGTTGATTATATACCGATTTTTACAGAAGTGAGCCAATTTTACTCGTACAACAAAATTGGAGCTTTTTGCAAAAAACAAAATGAAAGATTCATTATTAAAAACTTAATTGAAAACATTTTTTACATATAAACTTCGTCTATGAAATGCATTTTCCGCAAAACATTTTTATTATATTTAGCACAAAGGCTCTTACATCTATTTCTCTTACTGGACAATTCTTCCGTGCGTCAATAGTATGAATTTTCGAATGGAATCGAATCGGAATGGAAATATTTTCGACATCGTCTCTATAGTTAATTCTTAGCTCTTCAGCCAATTGTGTTGCCAAACTGTGTTAGAATTCTGATTCCTTATGTAAGCCATAAATCTCATAGCTCATAGCAGCAAAAATAGGTATACCACATTCGACAATGGGAAATGAAGAGCTTGGCGGAGGGGAGGAATAAATATTTACCTATATTTCATTAAGCAACTAAAAACCAACAAATGTATTAAAAAAATAATATTTAAGTTTTATATACATATATATATAGCAATAAAATTTTAAATGAGTCAAATTGTCTCAGCCCGTAAATCTATGTAGTGTTAATATATGCAAAAGGGCTATAAAGCCCTTAGTCTATCTGTACATCCATTTATTTTACATAATTTTGTTTTGCCTTGTCTGTCTGTCTGTTGGTTTGTATAAGGTTGCCTCGAAAACAGCTGGTCCGTTATTAACGAAACTTGACTGTGTTAAATTCTAGGTCTCCGGTAGTAACCTGCACTTTATTTTATTGCTTTTTGTTGGGCAGAAGCCGAGCAACAGTTTTCTGCAAATGTTATCATTAAAAAGTTTCCAACCCAGACTCCGCCAACACGTGGAATGGATTACAAGGTGCTGCGCCATTACTTATAGTTCAGTTCATAATACTTACTTAGCATTCATATCATCGTGGGCCTATTTCACTAAATAGTTAACAACTTTTCAGTTTGAGTTTTACATGAAAATATTTATACATGTGAATAAAATTGAAGTGTCCGTCTGTTTGTCTGGGAAAAACTCAAAAGCGGTTGAATTCATATTCGTAAAGATGTAACTATTGTGAGGTTACTGGGTTTATCTGCCTTGGCAGAAAGGAAAATGTGGATATGGGTGTGTTTTGGGATACTTGAGAGGTCCACACATTCAAAGTTTTACGATGAAATTTTGCCTAAACCAATTATACCGAGATTATCTTTAATAAAAACAATAAAAATGACTAAGTGAAATTGATTACTGAGGCAGAAAATTATGTTGTTTTGAATCAATGACCCTACTAGAAGATTATTTACGGAAATATTGATGCATTTAATAAGAAATTATCGAGAATAAATGATATGGCTTGGTTAGATCATGCGTACAGCAATCAAGGTTTGTAAAATTTCTTTTAAAAAGAAAATTTCTAGATATCTCTCATATTTTATATCATCGTGGTTATTCGGTTTTATTTAATATTGTATATTTTACTAGAAAATGCAACAATAAAATCGTAAAATTCCGATACGTTATATACCGAAATATGATTTTTGGAAAAAAAAAGACACATACTTAAAGGGGTAGACGTGGTAGAGGTCATGGAGCAAACAAGCTTTTATTGAAGACCTTACAATTTATTATAGATTGGCGATTTATCAGTAAACTAATTCGATTGATGACATTAAAAAAGCAGTGTAGACCACATAATCCCAAAATTTCGACAAACTAAGCGCGTAATTATGATTATTGTTCTTCAGGCCAGATTTTTGATGCAAGTGGCGTCCTACAAAAACTACTGGAAAATAAACAAATTTTGAGTAAGAACCACCGTTGATGTGAGCCAGAATCGAAAGCATACATAAAGATTTATCAACAAATGATTTATTAGAATATTGCCTTGACAGATTTATTCAGAACCGGCCACGTAAGTTGCCGAACAGGCAGAGGCGCATGTGGACACACTGCAAAGGGTGCGATGATAAATCTCAATCACTGATTGATGCAATTCTAGTGACAAGAATTGTGCTTGCGAAACCTATGCGATGTTGCACAATAAAAATTTCATGCCAAAAATTGTGGCTTACTTGCAACATTTATCAGGTTAAAATTCCCTAATCACCTCTTCCCTAAAATTTCCATCTGCCTAAGCTGTGCTATGTGCATCATAGGATTATTCTCTGATCTTAGGCAATACCTTAAAAGAAATAGAATTTTCCTTTGTCCCAAAACACTATTTCTGGCGTAATATACAACTGATTACTTATTATATAATGGCTCTTCATTTTAATTAGAGATTTTTTTCTGGTCTGAAAATAATGGAAAACTTTGGCATCCGCTTAGGCATTGCCGCAGGAATGCTGAAAACAAGAACCGCTTCAAACTGGTTGAATGACAAGCAGAGGCTCGTATTAGAAGAAGATTGAAAATAGAATAACAAAATGCTACGACGAAGTATTCTACGGCTTTGATATTGACAACTAAGGTGAGTTTATAAAACTATTTTCTATAATCTTTTGGAATATAAAAAAAACTTAGAGAGCATCTTATGTAAAACCAGAATGAAGCCGTTGACGGACACAGATATCTGACATTATGAGAACTAATAGTAGATTTCATATCTACTTCTAGCTTCTGATACATTTTTAAGCATAAAATTGCAGAAACCTTTGTTAAATTTTAATCTTTATACCTCTTTGAACCAATAAGTTTCTTTAGGGCGTAAAAATGCATTTGAATTTTAAAAACCTCAAACATTACTTAAACGGACTTTTTTAAATTTTGATTCTAGACTACTCATGTAAAAATCTATTCCATTTCAATTAATCACGCTCCCATTGAACGCACGCAATTAATAGAAAAGAAAACAGAAACAAACCTTTTCTACCGGATCTTAAAATTCAATGCTCAATATTAAAATTTAAGACGCAATAAAATGAAAAATTATTTTCGAACATTAATCGATTAATAAAAACTAGATAAATACCGGACATATTAAAGATTATTTGTAAACTATTTTTTATTGCCTCAAAGATACAAAGGTTTAAAATGTATTAAAAACAAAATTTGTTTTTTGCCAAAATTGTGCTTACAGAAGGGTACTTGCCATTTTATCATACTAATATCACTTTTTTATAAGTGTCATACACAAGATTTGAAGCAACAAGATTTACAAATGTATTGTCATAATGTGTTTTTAACATTTAGAATTAGTGTACATTATAATTCTATCTGCTGTTTTTTCCAAATTAAAAACTAATCTTTTTTTGCTCTGGGTTCACAATTATGTGCTGCTAATCACAAAAATATGAGCAAAAAAATAATTCACACCATGATTGTGCAAAAATTCATCAAGCAAACAATTGATGATACTGTGAAATTCACACATGAGCCACTGACCGCTAACTAATAAAGCAACCATAACGAAACCATGCGCCAACTTACGTCATACGTTTCGTGATTTTATTTGCTCTATTCAATATTATTACTTTCATTTTCAGGCACTTCTTTCCAAACCAATAGTTGGACGAATCGTGACTCCATTGTTATCTCATGTTCATGCACTAATGAAGGTGCTAAACTTGAGCTAACGTGCTACTCATTTGAAATTTCATTCATTCGTGAACTGATAGACCGTCAGCCCATTAAAAAAGGTAAACACAATTTACATGTGTTTCAACATTGGTTAAATCACTTGCGGAAATATTAAGCGCAATGCACTCAACGTAATTTTAAGCCGGCAGTTGCTTACTCCTAAGCTTAAGGTCACTGACACTAACTTCGGAACGCATTTATGATATTTATAAACACCAGATGATTGCCCCAGGTTGTCGCCAATGTACGTTAATTGGAAACAAGAAATTCAGCAGATTGATGATCCCAATTGTGATGATAATCATTAGTAAGGCTGGAGATTTAGTGCAATAAACTAAGATTTATTTCTAAAATGAGGAAAAACACTTCTATTGGGCGTTTCGAATACTTGACTTCTTTTATCTCCCACATACAGCCGACTGCAACAATAATATTACAAACGATATTAGTGAAATGGACAGCTGGGCACAAGGTCAAGAAATAACTGAAGCGTGTTAGATAAGCAGAAAAAGATTTCATACTTGTAGTATAGTTATATTTTGTGGCTTAGGTCGTCCGGCCAGTAGAATCTTGTTCCACTTCGTCTTGAAGTGAACTATTGTGACCGTTTCTAACTGTTTCATTTATTGTAATCTGTTGAAAAATGAGGCAGTTGTTATAGTTCATGATCTCCTTCAGTGGCAGATCCGAAAAGCATTTTACCAAAGTGTTATGCCTGTCGAACGTTCTGAGTTTGGAACGTCGCAGCAGTTATAATATAACAGTAATATAATATATAATATAAGAAGGTCTTACATATGATGCTGGACAATTCTAAGAACTTCTAGTAAGGTAAAAAATATTTTTAATAAAATATTATAATAAAAGCTAGCACAGTTTGTGCGGTATAACGTGTCTTCACTTTTTTGCATTTTCTCAAAAGCTAAGATTTTCTTGTTTTGCAGCACGGAAAACACTCTAATTTCTTCGTTTTTGAATATACTCGCTTGATTTTTTTTCTATAATCAGCGCTATATTCCTCACAAACTGTAGCATTAAAATTAAAATTGAAACAATATTCTCTAAGAAATTTAGAATAATATTACAACCATAGCCTTGCTGCAGTGCAGTTTGTAGACTTATATGTAAGATTCAAAATAAAAAAAAATTATTGATATAAATAACACTAAAGTGTTTCCCGTGAAATCAGAGATTTGGGGGAATTCCCCACCCCGAAAGGGGGAAGGTTAGAAAAACATTTTAAGTAATTTTTTCATATAACATACTTAGGTATAATATTATCAACAAATCTAATTTTTTTGTGCATAAATAAACTTGTTTCAAATTTGGGTAAACTGCCCCCTTAAGAATTATAAGGTGTCCATCCGTGAAGTTCGGCTTTAGGAGATTTTTTTTCAATCTTATTTCATTTAGTTCGACCTGTCGCTTTACGTAGAAATTAAAAGTGGGAGGTCCATAAATGCCTCTAAGGTTATCGTAAAACAGATACGCATAGCGTCTGTAACTCCTAAACAAGCAGTCTTTGCAATTTTAGCTAGCTTGTTTGTGCAGTTCCTTATTCTATTCTTGGCCATTATATCCAAGCACCATAAATGACCATGTGCATTATTATCGCGAGGAATGACCACAACATCATCTATACTTAAACCCCTCAGTTATATCAAAAATCTGTTTGCATATCCATAAGGTCGCTACTAAACTATTATTGTCTTCTATTGATTGACCCTTATACATCAAGCGCACACTTAGGTAAGAAATTTTCCTACTGTTGTATTTTATTTAAAAAGAAATATATTTATTTATAATAAGTTTTTTTCTTTATTACATCTTAAGTCTGTACATTACAATCTGAATTTTATATTTCTGTGATATTCATTAAACCGAATTTTTTGATAACTCGAATTCGGTTCGAAAATATAATACTTATTCGGATTTTCGAGTAACTGAATTCTATATTTCGAATTTTATCTAGAAATAGATACCGAATCAAAATAAAGAAAGAACATACGTCACACGTTTGCTTAATACTCTGCAGCCAATCTCAACTTTTTTTCCCCTGTACGTAACACACTGAGATGAATAAATGGAGGGGTGTCCCATAC
>QYTT01084064.1:9156-19338 GCA_006980735.1 Dasypogon diadema
GCTGTTCCTATTAAGGGGCATGAAAATTACTACACACTCTTAAATTTTATTTTAGGTGTGGTAAATACGCTGCAAACAAGTAAAATTCCCGAATTTACTCCACATAGTGTAAATTTAATAAATTATTTCTAGTAAATTTCACTTGAAAATTGTGGTAAATTTCAACGGATTTTTTACAGTGAAGGTTACTCCTGCGGGAATGCTTTTTAATCTCTTCGAACTCCGCGTTACAGTATTTACTCGTTCCAACATTTCCTTAAGCTCTTCCTATCGTTTTGACCTCTGAGCTCAACTACTTCGGCTTTTACACCTTCCATTTCTATCTTTTGTTGCCAGATGTTGTAAAAAAAGTGCCTATATTATTAAGGAAAATATTTAGAAATGAATTTTAAACGTTTTCCGGATGAACATGAATTTTACTGAACAGCTGTCTGGCCAACTGAAAAGTAAACTATTCTTCAAACAGCTGCTTCGGTTTCGTGGTTCTTATTTTACGTATCGGTTTTAGTGGACACTATAATTACAACCTAAGGAACCTCGGATGACACATAAATCGGATCAGATAAAGATACTTCATGGTGTAATTAGCATTTCCAGGAGAAATTGTATCGCTCTACTGGAAAATTTTTGTTATGAAACCCTTCGCTCGATTTACTAAGAAAACTAGTTCGCTCGACCTCTGCTAATTTTCTACAAATTTTGACTTGCCGATTTGACGGTTAATAACTAAATAAATAGACTAAGGCGCAAAAAATTAGTGATGATTTAGTTTAATGAATTCCGTACTTTCTCCCCACCAGCTATTTTTTGGAGAAAAAAACGTGGGACACTTTTTAAAATAACTTTATGAGAAATTGTGTGAGCCATAAATGTAATTTCGGTAAAAAAACAATAAAATAGTCAACAAAAATTATGAAGTTAACCACTTAAGAGTTCTGAAAAAAATCCGGGGAACTATGTCGAATTTTAACTAATGATGTGCTTCATCTGTTTGACCACTGAGCATACAGTCACACAGGGAAACTTACTTTAACAAAAATTTGTTCATCGTCTTTCTGACTCTTGTTGCCTTCTCGTGGATCCCAGCCTTAAAGTGAACAAATTGATTCACTCGATAATGACAATTGACAAGAATGGAGGCAAAGTACGTCGATATAGGTATCAACACAAGTTTCGTCAGCTTTACGTATTCCAACCAACACAGTTTAGCCAACAGCAGATGAACAGATCCAAACTTATTTTCATCAATTGAGCGAATGCATTTATTTTCTTTAAATATTTAAATGAATAAATGAACCTTTGGGATGCACGAGAAGGTAGCAAGAGTAAGAAAGACGATGAACAAATTTTTATTAAAGAAAGTTTCTCTATATGACTGTAGGCTTTGTGGTTTGACCTGGGTGTGGTTCTTCACGGTATGATAACATTTCGTTCAAGAAATGCAAAAGAATCCTACAAAAGAAATTTCGAAATTTGTACAACTGTAACTTGAAATGGGTTAAAACTTTGAGGCTTGACCCCCCAATTACGGAAGTTAAATGATGGACGAAATGCTAGGTTGAAGTATTGCTCTTCATGAAAATGACTACAGTAAATCCTTCTTGTCACATGACGAGACTGAAAGGAATACCCAAATGGAGTCATACAATAAGTTGTCTGGCATAAGTGCACTATATGGACGAAATGCAGCATCCAAAGCTTGTTTTTCTCCAGGAAAGGATTTTGTAACAGAGATGGGAAATACTTCTATATCATTATTAGCCTAATTACATTACGTTACATGTATTGGGAATGGGATTAATTTCAAGGGGGAATTGCGGCAAAGCATGTTTAGGATTTACGCAGGTGGTACCAATCAGTAAATCAGTGACAGTTTCGATCGTGATTCGATTCCCATTAAAGTCTTCATCTTCGTGTTCGTGTTGTTATAACAATCAGTGACCGAGAAACCTGGAGCTTGGCTAGTTTGTATAACACATCATCGAGTCAACCTTTAAGTTGATTTCATGCAAATTATGAATAGCTTTTATTAAAGGAAAAACATCAGTTACCATATTATTTTCTTATTTACAATAAGCTAGTAGCTTTTACAACTAAAATGAAATTGTTCGAAACAAAAATAATGTAAAATTTCCATCAATTTCTGGCTAATAGGTGTAATCGCAGACGCAGACTTAATATAAATAAATGGAGGGTTTCCGAAAAAACGCATACTAGATATTGATACCAAAATTCCTTCAAAATATAATTCTCTTCCTTAAACTCAAAATGTGGAACTGAACTAACATTTTTCCCATTAAATATAAATAAAAAAGTAGATAGATGTATTAATTTATATATCCAAACTTTACATTCTCAAAAATTTATTTTGCAAGCAAGGCAAACCCATTAACCAGTGAGAAAGAATTTCGATTATGCTGAATTAAAGTCTTTTTTGAACGATTTTAGTAATTTATATTACGTAGATACCAAATTTTTTTAAAATATATTTATATTGATAATTGACGTACTTAAATGCTATTATCAATTTTACGTAATATATGTACGTGGTAAATAGGTTTTTATCCACTGCTCAAAAATTGTTTCAAATTTTAACTTTATTAACGTCAGTAGGCGTAATAAGCGAGCGAATTGGAACGGGTTTGCTTGAATGCTCTTCTCGATCTGACGTCACCAATTGTTACAGCGAGACGAAGACGAAGTCGAAGACTTGGATTGGAATCGGCCCTTTGTACACATTTGCCACATATTGAGAATTAGCAGCCACAGGATGTCCAAAGTTGCTCTGGAGGGAAATCCCGGGAGTAATTAAAAAGGAACCCTTCCTGTTAAATCTGTGGTGATGCAGTGGTAGAGGCGTCGAAGAACCCAGGAGATTTATTATAGCCAGTGGGGGTAATGATGAGTGTTAATATTTTTCAAACATGAATCTTATACCCCAGACACACGGTGTACTCGAATGATCATTCTGACGTCAAAACGACGTAGCTCTCGGGCTGCTTGTATGGAATTTTAAACAAATCGTAATTCTTTGACGTCATAATGATGATTCGAGTACGCCGTGTGTCTGGAGTATTAGGGTAAACACTGCAAATTTCAAAAAAGTCCGAGAGTTTACAAAATTCTTAATTACTCTCAGTTAATTTTAACAAATCAATATTTATATATATTCATTTTTTTTAATTTAATTAGATTCGGAAAGTGGTAAATTCCGTTTCGAAAAGGATAAAAGATTGATCTAATTCGACATGGGGACAATTTATTTATATAAGAAATTAATTAAATTGAAAAAAGATTGACTTAATCTTGTAAATTGAGTAAAAAATCAATTCGGCAAAAGATTAACTTATCCGTAAATGGCTTAGAAATTGTTCAGATGAAATAATACTAAATACCTTACTTAATTTCCTCTCTGGTTTTTAAACGACCATTTACGCTTATTCCCTAACAACTGAATGATTAAATGAATTTATCCTAAATGGTGGGAAGAATAATAATCACCCCTGATTGATTTCCAAGTACTTCCTGAAATAGACCTTAAAATCTGAGATTAATGACTTTCTTGCCTTGTGAAGGGTTTATTTTCTCCCTAGACAATCTATTTGTGATGGAAATTAGCACCAATTCATTAATTAGTGTCTGTCATTGGCTGTGCGATTAATACCATGGGATTGTAAAATGAGAAGCATTTCTACCATGCATCAAGGCTAATAAGATTACAAGGATTACTATAACTTCTGAGATAGGTTTAAAAGTATCTGCCAGTTACAAAGTTGAATTATTGTTGACATGTATCATATAAATTCTAGATTACTTGCGAAAACCTTTTAAAAACCTCCAGAATTTCGTTTATTTGTTTAAATTCAAATTACAGAATTGTAATGAAAGGAGTAACCTGCTTTAGAAGTCGTAACTTTAGAATAATTTAATTGCGATTTGGAATAAGTGCGCTCAATTTATAAGTATGACATATTTCTTAATGAACATTTTTGTTACACAATCTATTCACGCTTACAAAGTATTTCAGTAGATGTAGTATTTCTTGACAAATTGAGTAATCTAAGGTAGCTGATTTGCATTAGGTCCATTCGTTTTCGATCGCATTGAACTTCCGAACTGCACCGAGCTACACTAACTCATTCGTTTGCAAGTATTGCACTAAAAATTACCAAGTTATTCGTTTGTTTGTCAAAATCTAATGTAGTGTGCATTAAGTGTGGTTTACCAGCACCAGAAAAATTCTGAGTGTACAAAGTGTATAGGAAGCAAAAGATTTGAAGTTTTCATTATTCCTTTGTTTTGTTTTGAGCCACCGGCATTACAGTTATTTTGAATTAAGGAAAATGGATACCATATCACAACTCTCTATTTCTGTTTTTATAAAATAATAGTATAGTAAAATATTCACAGTGATAAATGACATATGTTTACACTTCCATTTCATTCGTTTGCTAAACCTGCACTAGAAATCAGCTGATTTTTAGTTCTGGTGTAGAATTACACCACACTACACTTCGTAGCACTCGCATTAAAGCAAACGAATGGACCTATTATTAACTCCTACTGATTAATGTAAAAGTAAAGATATTAATCAGAACAACAATGCCGGTGTGCTGCAAGACTTTGTATTGTTTTTCAACATTTTCCTGCTTTTCACCAGTAACCTCTTATCTCTCACTTCTGATCAGAACCACAGCTTTGCTGACGATAGCACCCTTGATTTCGTGTACTCATGGTAATACCACTGATAATAATCAGACACATAGGATTTGATCACTTAACAATGATATTAGAAAAATTCTCGCAAATCGTATCGAGTTTAGTGCATCAAAAACCCAAAGCTGTCTGACCTCTGTTAAACAAGCCGCAAATCAATGGGGTGAGTATTTCAAACTCCCTTAACTTAAACATCGCACCAGTTCCGGTGTCCAACAATCATGGATCACATCTTTGCTATTGCTGAAATTGCGATGAAGTGCCTGGAATTTCCGTAGCGATGCAAGAAATATATCACCCTATTTGGTCTAGACTCAAATATAATTCACATATTTGGACAGGGGCAGGACGCACTGCATTGTCCGCATTGGACAAAATCCAGAAAAAACCTTCAAGCTCATTGGCAACGTGACGATTCTCTGGAGTGCATACTCAATGTCGCATACTTTACGCTCTTATATCGCTACTTCAATGATTATTATTCCAATGAAATCTCTGATTCTTTGTAGATCAATTTCTGTGATACCCGCAAATCAAGAACTCTCCAATTTTTCGTCCTTGAATCAGGGTCTAGTAGAACCGTGAAATTTTATAATTCCTTCTTAGGCAGGATTATACGAATGTGCAACAGATTGTTGTCTTCTGTTTTCCACAGGACTATAGGCCGCAGCTGTTCAAACAGGATGTGAACCGACACCTTCACTCGACATCCTAATTCCTTTTCTATCCTTCGTGATTTTGTTTTGCCAAGAGTGTACTGTAGTATCATAGGGTATCCCTACAATATATAAACAATACTGCAGCTATTTTTCTCTATTACAGCGCAAGCGATATGACAGGTGAAATTTTTTATCCCATTAATTTTTTTTATTACTCACAAATTTTTCATTTCTCTCTGGACTCAATTCTGAAGTCCACGCAAACGAAGTCGCGGGCAGAAGCTAGTTTTAACATAAATTAATAACAGTCGTTAAGACATGTCATTTACAGGGATAAAAAGTATCCTATGTATTAATCCAAGTTATAAACTATCTGTGTGCCAAATTTCATCCAATTCCGTTCAGCCGTTTTTGCGTGATTGAGTAACAAACATTCAAACATACAAACTTTCACATTTATAATATTAATAGGATGAACAACTGATATTTGCTAAGAAAAATATGACAATATGAATGAGGAGTTTTATGCTCTACGTAAATTCTGCCATATGATGAGAGAATGTTATTGAATTAGAAACCGAATGATTTGAAGAAGATTTAATAAAAATTTTATAAAATCATATAGAATTAAACTGTATGAATATATTTTCCAGGTGAGTAGTGATTGTTTCTGATTGGCAGCTGTGTGCTTGACACCTCTTCAGCTCGAGGATTACTGTGGCAGATGTAGCTATTTTCCTATATATGTGTACTGTATTTATTTACCATTAATTAAATAAATAAATCAAAAATAACTATACATGTGTCACACAAACTGGAGCAGATTTATAAAAGTTGAAAAAATTTACTTAGTGATAAATAAAAATTCAAGACAAACAAGAAGTTGGAGTTATGTTAGTCGATCGATAGAATTATTAAAAGTCGTGAATCTTAAATTTATCTTCTCAAAATCAATTTATTTAGATTAAAATTTCATGAAATATTCACGTTGCATAATTATAATCTTCTGGAATGAATAGATATTAAATGCAAAATCTCAAATCCCTGCGGGGACATGTTAATGTAACCCAAATACATTCGGATGCTAACCATAAGAAAATAAATGTTTTGTTTTCCAAATCACTAAAGGGGAATTGTAGAAAATTGATTGCATGCCCGCCCATGACCTCGAAAAAACTTTTCCAATCCAAAAATTTCAAGCTATGTGTCGCCAAAGCACATAATTCCATGAACTTTCAACAAATTTTAAATGAATAATATATTTTTAAATATTTCCACCTTGTACCTTGCTTTTAGATTTGTCTAGTTTACAGCAAAATTTCAAATTAAAATAAATTATAATTAGCCTAACTTCTAAACACGGTTTGTTCGTTTTGAGTATGTTTGTTCACATATAATGACAGTCCTTGCTTCATCAAATCTTTCTTTAAGAGAGGTATGTATCATATTTATAAAACTTCGCTAACAAATTTAAAGTATAATTGAGTTAAAAATTTCTTCTCAAAAGAAATTTATTTACAAAAAAGTTTGTAAGGAAAACTTTGTCATATTTTAGTGGTACACATCTTAAAAGTTTAAAGAATTTCGAAATGGCACTTGTTTGCTGACAGAAATTTTCCTATTCGCAATAAATTTCTGTCAAGTTTATATTCTTTGTTGATTTCAGCAAAACACAATTTCTGCTGTTTTACTACACCTTAATGGAAAATTGTCCTATTTCTTTTGGGTAAAATGTGTGTAAGTAAAAAAACGAAAAGAGAATTTATTTGTTTGTTGAGAGAATAACTTCAGGTCTATATTTATATTTTCAAGCTTTTGTGATTTCCTAATCCAATAAACAGGAAATCAAAAAGGTCAACCTTGTCTCGGATACCGTTTTGAAATTTTCTTTCCTTGATATCACAATTTCTAAAAACTGAAATATGTATATTAGGAGCACATGATGGCACTAAAATAATGTACGTCATCACAACAAAGATGGACCTATTTTAGCAAAGCCCAGTTTAGATCAGGCTTTGTAACAAATTTAAAGCCTTGTAGAATATCAGGTTTATTTTGTACTATATTGGCTTCCTTGGGCAAATAACGCTTCCCCACCCCAGTGATAGAGAATGTATCCTACAGTTTTCAGACGCAGAAGTTTTCTACTTTGAATATTTTTTTTTGAAATGACACTCAAAGGACAATGGCTAGATAATATTATTGTTGTTATTACTGTTATTTTCATCACTCGACTTCCAAGATCCAAGCTTGGCTTATCCTTATTTTTTGGTCAATATCTGCCGGCATTTTCAAGCATATATTCTAGGATTATTATTGCTATTTAGTATATAAAAATACTTCCATTTATATCTTTATGGTAACGACATTAAATTAAAGCAATCGAGGTCAATCAGACTCATTGAAGATGGAGTTTGTTGAATGTGTGGTAATCTGGTAGCAAAATATCCAGTGGTCCATTAACAATCATTTAACCCTCAATCAAAGGTAATCAAAATCCGTAAAATGTTTGGGGAATATTCCTAATAGTACATTCCTATGAGATAGGCATATTAATTCCATTACCATCTGGTGAGCTCCACTTTATTCGGACAACCAATTATCTCTCTCCGATTTGTCTGCGCTTATTTTCGTTGCCATTACCAAACGTATGTGGTAAAAAGATACGGAAACAAGCAGGATATAACAAGTTGTATTGAAATACTAAAATTTTGACCAAACATATATGTAGTGATTAATTTCTAATATTCCGGTAGTTGTTTTCGAAATTAAATTGATTGTTGCTGAATTTGATTTGGTTATAACTGGTTATCGATGAAGTTGTTATACAAGTCGAAACGGTTGATAGTTGAACTTGAAAAAGTTGTCATATATTTGAAATAGTTTATGCTGACTTTGACTTGGTTGGCGTTGTTGTGCTTGGTGCGCTTGATTTTGATTTGGTTGGGGTTAAAATTGATTTGCTTTGTCTTGATTTTGATCTGATTGTAGCTGTTCTTGAAATGATTGCATTTGAAGAACAGCTACAGTTGCTATAAAATCAAAAAATACTAACATTAATGTAATCTTATACTGATTTTATGATAATCCTTTCTTTCGGTACGCTTTTATTAATTTTTATATGGAACTTAAGAGTTATCCATTTTAAAATTACTGGACCAGATAAAAATTATTTCCACATTCTGGTGCATTTAAAAATAAATGCTTATTTTAAAAAGCTTTTTATACATATATATATATATTTTAATAATTCCTAGATGAAACCATCTAGTGACTATTCGCTCAAATCGGTAGATTTTGGAACGTTTTATCGACATTGACACGTAGTGCAGTTCACCATGCACACTAAGTTGTCATCTAAGAGAATATTTGAATTTTTGTATAATATTTTTTTCTCTTTTCTTTTATTTATCTGTATTTTATTAGGCCATTTTTTTAGTTTCATTTTCGGCTGTGGCAACTCTCACAAGGTAATAGACATTTCTAAGACCCTATCTCTCCAGAGAATGCGATTTTCCAAAATATTAGTACCAAACATAACCAATGTACGAGATGTAATTTTAAGTCGTCAAACTTCAGGGTAAGAAAATAAACTCTTTAAAGCGAACTGCGCCCTGGGATATATCGTAAAGGTATGAAGACACATAAGGGCGTCTTTACACCCCAACAAGTTGCTGAATTTCGCTTACAGCCATACCACACCAACTTCCTGCGTTTTTTATGATAATCAGAGACAACCCTGTGGTACACGCAACAAAGTTTAGGTAGAAAGAAATGAGGATTTTTATTTTTGATTTGATCAATATTTTAATTTAAACTAACTACAATCGCTATTGTTAAATTTTAGTGTACAAATAAGATACTTAGCAAGCTCTCTGCGTGGGTGCTTACCTAAGATTATGGAAAAATTTCTGAAGGACTTGACACATAACAAGAAAAAATTCTAAGGAAGTTATCGCTTCATCTATACGCACATTAATCAAATTAGAAAATGCGTGAACGCAGTCAAGCTAATAAAAGAAAACAAATATTTCAGGCGAAAATATACGTAAAACCTTGTGTACTTTTTGATAATATGCTTTACGATTTACAGAGTATTGGTCGAAGTGTGAAATTATTACTGTGCAACAGTCCCAGTGCCTTCACAACCACTGGTACCCAGATAAATCGTCGTGTCCTGTGCGGCATTCGAAGCCACGCCAACAGGGGATGAAATCTATATGCGTGGTGTGGTTATTTTGAATGCTTCTTTTGAAAATAATCATACTAACATTTGCAAAGAAAAGGAAGCTTTTACAGCACCAACTTTAAAGACTCTATGATTCAATTACCTTTACATTTAACGAAGTTATCGAAGCATTAATGTGGTAGCCGAAAGTGAATCAAAATGCAACACAAACGTATTTGCAAAGACTACAGCGACTAGCATACCTCGGTGTAATTCATTTACTCATTCAACCTACCTACATGTATATATATAGAGAAAGTTGCATTAACGCACCTGCTAAAATTACATCCCTATAGTAGATTTTGCAGATAGTGAAGTATAAAGAATGCTTCGAATATTATCGCAGCGGTGTGATTATTGTATCAATACATTTCCGAGAAAAAAGACACATCATGTAGTGGGCATTTATTACAATTACCCATTTCTTGTAATTTGCAAATATCTGAGATACAGGACGTTGTTAATAAGGCAACCAAGATCATTGGACACTTTTGCCACTTAAACAATGCTAATAAAGTATCAAAAAATCTTAAGAACAAAGTAAGCGAGTAAGTAACCGGTGGTACGTTACGGCAACAG
>QYTT01084066.1:3809-25854 GCA_006980735.1 Dasypogon diadema
AAAGAAAACATAACTTTTAAGCAGGAAATATTTCGGAAATTAACATAAATCCTGAACTGACAGACAGAATAATTGAAAAGACTTTTGCTCCACCGGAAATAACTTTTTGTGAAATTAATCAAAAAAGAATATTCATTGAAGTGGAATTATTGGAGATGGCAATTTAGTATTTGGGTGAAATGTCAATTTAAAGTTGATCTCCTATCGAGTTCGCTGGCATTTGCTGTTTCCAGAGATAGGTTCCAAGGGAAATAATTACTCCTACCTCGCTTACACACATTAAACTTTATTAGCCTTAAACGTGTAGTCCTAACAAAAGAACGCTAGTACTATTTATAGTGGAGTCTAGGATAGAAACGATAAATACGGCCAAAGAATGCATCTTGGGTTATATAGAACTGTCCGGGTTCTTAAAAGGAATTGCTCACGCGTCCAGATGTGCAAAATTGTTCTGCAAGGAAGCGCATTAAAAAGGGTTGTATCGTGCAGACAGAGGAAAGGAACGCAGTTTCAAAATGCGAGCCCGAATGGATATATAAATCATTCTGAAGCATACTGGGTAAAGTTAGTTAGATCCCGAGTGAAAATAGTTATTATTAATAATTCTTGAAGTCACACTCCCTCATTAACGAGAACTCGAGATGGTATCAAAGAAATTGATTAATACTAAATTTAAAAGGAACAGGTGTATGCAGCAATCACTAATTCCCTCTTTTGATGTTTTTACAAAGTCAAGCAAACAACAAAACAATTTTGCTATGCAATCAAAATTAAAGGAATCACAACAGAAGAAGCGTAGCAGCAACATCCACTTCCTCCTCTTATAAAAGAGTGATTTTCATTGCACCCGGATGCAATGTAGTTCGATTTTAATTTTGTTTTCTTTCTGTCAGACCACTACTACTACTACTACTATTCTAACGTCTGGTGAACAGCAAAGGCAGCGTTCAGATAACGTTCAGACGGAATCCCGGATGTCAGCTGGCGCTCCAATTTTAATCCAAATCTTTATAGATTACTCTTGCTGGGTAGACAGCGCACAAATATGGTACTGACTTGGCTTTCAGTGTTTATACAGGATGTTTGCTTGCCGATATAGAAATTCTTTTTCAATAAAAATGGGAGGGGATTGGAGTTCGTTCGAATTTTCACCATACAAGCTAAATATCTTTGCACAAAAAGGAATCAGTCGATTAGGTTTATCCCACAATAGGAAAACTGAAAGCAAAAAAGGATTCACGGGAAATTTTTCCCATCAAAGAGTTGCGCGTCATCCAATTGGATTGTTGATCATCAGTTAATGCCTCCTGTTTATGCCTGATGTTTACGTTCAATCCACATCAAAGTCTCACTTCTCAGAAGATGATTGTTTGGGGATGAGAAGCTGTCAAAGAAATCCCTACGGGCGGCGGCGCTTGGTATGAAATTCTCGTTCTAATATTGAATGTACTACTCTAGGTGCAGTCGATTGCTCTTGAATGGGTCCAATTTATTACGTGTGGGCGCGTGTGTTTGTGTGTGAGAATGTACATTCAGGTTATGGTTCTCCAAACCATTATAGTCCCAATCATCTAGAAAATCCGCAGAATGAAGAGTGAAAAGTTCAAGTGGTTGCCGTCAGATCCCCCAATAAATACGAATGTTCCCGTCCCTCACAGCTCCTTAATATTTCCAAGAAAGGGCTGTTTCCTTGCTCCTGGTCTTTCGCTTTTGTGCGCTACTTACACAATAGATTTCTATTGGAGCATGTGATTTTTCTTTTCATTTTTGTGGAGCAAATTCCGATTAGAGAACATAACCCAGTGCAAGTAGCAGGACTTTACCGACCATCCAGACCAAGGATTCTAGATTGTGTGCAACAGAAACAAACAAAATTTACCCGTGAGGACCATCAGAAGCGATCGGAACGCTCTGATAAGCAATGCAATTTGCTACTTCTCTAGAACCCTTTGTTCTAGTTCACCGGTTCCCTGTCCCGCGCGTGGAGGGCGTCTTATTACTTCAGCAACCTTGCCAACAAGCGGACGGAGAAATCCTGATGGTTATTGTGGCGGCCGACGTATATCAGAGCCCTTAAAAGTCAACCCAAAGTCAAACAATTTCCATTTCTCGGAATTTTATGAGTTCTGCGAAGCCCCTTTCCCTATGTTTCATTTTTGTCTGCCCCAGCTTCTTGAAATACTCATCCTGTTGCTGTTGCTGCCAGAAGAGGCAGCCCCCGCCCCTAACAGACTCGCGGCTGGTATCGATTCACGGAAATATGAAACCAGCACCTTTTATGAATACTTAATAGCTGCCTCGCGCAAATGATGTCAGCCGGGAATATGGGGCCTGTAAATTCTCCGGAATTATGGTCATGGGGATACTACCATCGCCACCCTGGAGTCCCATATGCGCCCTTTACGCTTCTGAATTCAATCAAGCCGAATTGAACAAGGCCATGAAATTAAATAGGCACCCGCATTTTCTGTTCACTGGATCTCAGAATAGTATCACTTCCTCGAACTCCGTTGATGTACTTAAGCTCCACTTGCTTAATTAGTCCAGTTTGTGGCACACAACTGCAACGATAGAAGTAGAAGCATTCCAAAGACTCCTAGATTACAACCCGTAACACCTGTTTACACAGTGCTCTCCATACAGACAGAGACTGATGCGAAGCAGTGTCCATTCCTGTTCTGTTCGATTGAATAAAAATCGTCCAAATCAACCGGCATGGCAAATCCACTTTCTATCAAACCAAATCAAATCAAATGAAAATTCAATTAAATTCGCCTCTCTGGTCTCATCTCTTTCAGATACGTCCACGGGATCGGATCCGAGACTCGAAATTCACTGTTTCACCTGCACAATGCCAGGGATTTGGTCCTGGTTACAACATGCCGGCATGGCAAAAGCTGGAGGGAGCTGCAGGATGCCAGATGTGATGAAGATAACCGGGAATATGACAGGTAAGTGGAAATTGAAACTATTTTTCTGCTGTCGCCGTTTCTTTCAGTCGATTACATTAAAAACGGGAGAAAATTGATTTCCCCATTGTTGTCTGAAACAATATCAGACCCGTGTGCTTTGTGCACTCTTACAATTGTTTTATCAGTGCTTGTTACGTTTTTCAGTATGTTGTTGATGGGGGTGCGGGAGGAGGTGGGCGCTGTCACCAATAGCTTGATCTGGTTTTGTTTTAACCAATCCAGTTCTGTTTGCATGGAAAAAAATGGCTAGAAAAATTTAGAAGCCGCTATAATCCTACTCTCTACAGATGTTGCTGTTATTGTACGACACTGAATAGCGACGATTTTGTTGATCAACGGGGTTCCCTTACAAAAGGAAAACGTACAAATTCATTAAGGGTAACAATCCCCACAGTAGAAGAATCCGTTTCCCTTGTAAAGTTGACAGGAATTTTTTGCGGACGATTTCAATATATTTATGTGGAGTTTTGTATTGTAGAAGTTGGCAACAGATTTTTTTCTGTGTGCTAATAAAATCTGTTCTCGAAGTATTTAAACATTGAAATAGACGTTGAAAAAGCATTCAGTTCTTGAGCTTTATGATAACGAGACTTTTTATTGGTGGTTTCTATCGACTTTACTTGTTTTTTAATCTGCTCTTATTGCCTCAGATTTAATTAACCCTGCTTTTTAATAATAAATGCCGTTCTACACTTTCTATTGAATGTGATCGCCTTCCTTGCCACAGATTCCGACATGTAGGTGCCTCTGCAATATGACAATGAAGTGAGACTTAATGGCCCGTGCATAGACTCAAACACTGTGCCCTCAGTCAATAGAGCTGAATTGTGGACAATCATCCCGGCAATCACGTCCAAATCCACTCCGAGGCGAAGACAGTGTTATGAAGTCCAGATTAACTCATCTGTCCTGGACCGCACAACATTCATCATGAGCTCATTGCCAAAGCCTAAAAGCCCCATGCCATCGACCTCAGGTCGAAAATGCCGTGACAACAAAACGGGAAGCTAAATGGAAACATATGGTTACCTGAGGTATTGCAAAAGTCTTCCCGTAAAGCTTTTTAGGTCGATGCTTATGCTTGCGTTAAGTGCATAGAAAAAATATCCACTGTTGCTTTTTAGCCCAAGTGCAATGACTTCCTCGACTGAGCTTAAACAGCAAATGTCCAATTTGCGACATATGCGACGTAAGAAGAGTGGTCGAAGTCTATGACTTGACAGAAGCTTTTTGGGGCTTAGATCAGGGAGTGTGCATTGGATCGTCGCGTACTATATATCGCAAGTTTAATTCAATAAACACATTAAATGTAAAGTTTATTTCCCTACCACTCAGAATGTAACCAAAACACATCACATAACCTCTTTTATATCAGCTGATAGCTGCCATTTCTCTGCCAGATTTCAGGGGAAAATTAAAGCTTCTGTCAGAAAATGTCAAACATACGGATTTCGGACTAAAGCTGGCTGCTTCGAGCAGCCGGTTTTGTTCTTAATGTAAATCTAGAGAAGAAGAGGAGAAACATAAAAACAATCCAACCTAGATCGATTCGAACAGTTCCATCAGCCTCAGATGTCATTGTCACACCTCACTCGGTGTCGTTTGCCCCAATGGTGCCATAATTCACATGTCAACAACGCCCAAAACATTAATTCGTTTGTCACAGTCACAGCTGACACTGTATTTAAACTGTGACACAATTCACCGCGAACAACTCAAATAAAACTCCTCAAGAAATAAATTTCCACTGGTTCAGCGTCTTTTGTCTTGCAACTTTCTAATTAATACGTTCCCGGCAGTCTATTTTTCCCCTAAACTATTTTCCTTCACAACCACCCTGGCTTCTGGCAACAAACATGCAAATTTTAAGCCGGCGAACGTCATATTTTCCGGAATTATTTGAATTTTGGCTGTCATAAAAAACTTTGCAAGTTTTCTCGAGCTTTGCTGGAGAAACTGCCCCGAGGAATTGGATGTGGAAAGCAAATAGGGTTGCGGCGAGTGTTCTCGTTTGTAAATATGGCAATATTTTTCCATACAGCGCTAATTTATTGGCCGTATATGTACGATTATGAGCGGCACGTACCAAAACCCCATGGAATGTTCTGAACGAGGCGCGTGCCTATAATGGAATTGGTGGTGGCTGCGGGGAGAAAACTTGTGCAGGTAAATTTCGTTTCCAAAACAAGTCGGGCAGACATAAAGAATGCTTGGAATGTGGAAAGGAGGCTCAGGTATCTTGTCTCGAAGTCGTCCTTGCAGGCCTTTTCGCTGGTAATTATTGACGTGAATGCTGTGGCTCCACCCACCATACACAAACACCAGGTTGCCAATCACTTGAAAAAACCTTTTAACTTTTTATTTGGCCGTGATAAATGCCGACTGCCCGAAGGGATTATTTTGAAACTTTTCCCATACCCGGCAGCTGTTCTCGAGTTCTCATCTCGGGCACAATGGCGCAGCCCCAGCATATGTGAACCGCCGTGCTAACTTTTTCCGAGCATTTACTACCGCAATTTCTTGGTAAGCATCTATTAAAAACATCTGGCGGGGTTCCTCAGGATTTGAATATGAACGTCCGCTTATCGTCCCGGCACTCACCTCCACCAGGCACTCGGTATCACAACCGGTAAAGGTGGCTCGAGTCTCAGGGCAAAATGAGAAAAGTTTTGACATTACAGAATTCGGGGAGCAGGGAATTCCCCCTTTGGAACATTACAAATCTTCATATATTTGCGAGTAAAGAAATTTCACGTTGTCAAGTATTACTCGCGCCGTGAGGGAATCTCCAGGTGACGGCGACGCTCCTGTGTATAATCCAGAGGTTGCCAAGATACGGGGGATGATTTTGAGAACACTCGACGGCTGTGAAGTCCTGCATGGCATTCATATTGTGTGATATACACCCAAGCAGGGCTTGAATCCTCGGTGCTGCGTCTGGAAGACAAAAAGAACTCTTCTTACTGAAGTTGTCTAAGTACCAGCGGCAGTTATGGATTGTGGGGCGTGGGAGATCGAGAGACCTGCAGAAGCACGAGTGGAACAAAGGACAACGATCTCTTTGGGCTGAGCCTGTGACAAGGGCAGAGTCCTGAAAATTACTGCAATTCATCCAAAGGATTTACTTTCTATTTCCCTTTTGCAGCGCCTTTGTTCCTCTCCACCTCCATTCTTCGTGCTCGAGGTAGTTTCAGTTGCCATTCAGGAACACTCCCTAAGCTGAGCTGCTAAGGCACTTTTTGTGTGCCGAATTCTGGCGTTGCACGTATGCGTGACTTCCTTCTGCAAAGGCTTTCAAATTTATCCCGGCACTGCACGTCCTTCCGCACTTTTTACGAGGCTCGTTAATTGCATTCCTTTGGCAAGTTTCTTACTCTGCGTGTACCACAAGCATCCTTCACAGTACGAAGAACGCGTTCACATCGTTCGCCGAGATCTCGTAAAGTTTTCGGCGAGAAGTTTGAAACTCGCAACGAGGTGAACATGTAAATTGAAAAATAAATATTAAATGCGACCAACTTCATGCTTTGTTCGTGGAGCTTTTGTGCGATTTAATGCAACTTTGAAAATTACACAGCACCAGCGGGACAACAATTTCGTTGAAATTTCGAAGGTGTTGTGGAGTGGGACGTTATGATTATTTTCATTTTTTGGGGCGTTTAAGTTGTCATCCTGAAAATTTTATACAAATTCTTGCAACTCGATGGGTGTAGTAATTTGAAGTCGGACGTTACCATTGGATAAAATTACTGTTCGGCAACTTGAGGCAATGGATACTCACTTAATAATGTCGATAACCTTCTACGGCAAGATCACATCCTCCATATCCTACTAATTACATTCTGACTGTACATTTTTCTCTTCGGGGTCGATGCCAATGACTCGCCGGTATCAGCCTATGTCCATTTTTCATCGCCGATCACGATAAGCCTGCCTTTTTTGCCTTTTTCCATAGCTTGAAAACGTAGTGAAATGATTGATTTATCAAGAGTTGCTGAAACGTTCATACGTTCAAACTTTAAAATGGCATAAGTAAAAACGGCCATGACTCCCAGTATCCGTAGCTAGTGCCATCTATACGTGAACTGGGGGTTTCAATGCAACCTCCTAATGTTTATTTTACTTATGAAAAGCCTTCACTGATTTTGAATTTTCTAAAAATCAATATTTTCCAGTTACACTTACCTTGGAAGTACTTTTTTTATTACCTGGAAAAATAGCCATGATTTTTTTATATACAAATTCCGACATTTCATCATGAAGAACCTAATGGAAACCAATTCGTTATATTCATTCGGCCTTCAACTAACCACCACCGAGAGGTGACAACCCATTAATGACTTTTTCAACAAAAATGGAAGAAATTTTTATATTTTGTAAAATTTTTCATAATTTTTTTTTTCACCATTGTAAACTTATGCAGCAAATTTTTTTTTTTGCAAATTGATGTTGCCTTAGAAAAGTTCTCTAACTAAATTTTGTAAGAAACCCTGATCCTTTTAAACAGATTTCTAGTGTAACTGTAACTCCCGAAGAGACTTCAATGGCTTCTCCTTGAATTACACCCCAAGGGATCCCTGAAACCATTTGGCAAATAGAGTACAGTCCAAGTGTTGTATTCACTGCCTTTCGTTAACTCCCAACGCTACACCTACCTTTCCTCGAAATGGGTCAATTTCTGTTGTCGGTGGCGAAGGTTACAACGAAAATCCTTGCAATGCTAAAGGAGAAATCCTGTTCCATCCAGCCCAGTGACATCGCTTGCCACGCACTGCGGGTCAGCACCGTTGGTAGTGCATTCTCCCCATACAATACAAAACGAATTATGAAAATGGGAAATGGAATCACGATACTGTCATCCCACTTAATTAAAAGAAAATATTTCACACAGAAAGTTGGAAAATTAATTTATGCTATGCGACCGGGCCCCCACCGTTACCAACCGTTAAGTCCATTCAGAGTCTTACCCACTTCCCTGTTGACTTTGGAGGGCGTTTTGTAGTTGCCATTCATCTCGGATGAAAGCGGGCTCCGTGAAGGTGAACGTGAGGTGGTGGAAGTGGTGGAAATGCCGTATAAATTCATTAGAAGAAAACACTCCGGTGCTAGACCTCCTAATGACCCTTATCCTAGAAGTCTAGTCGCGGGGCGGAGGGACAACGACCTCAAGTCAATGACATCTTAACGAGTCTGCGTTAAATTTTAATTTGTGCAAAAGAAAGTTGCCAGCAACTCGCTTTCTGTTCGCTTTCACATTTGATGAGGCAGAGTTATGGCAGGCAGAATCAACACCCCACACCACACAGCCCACACAGCCAGTAAAAGGACTCCACTCCAGGATTAGACGTGATTACTTGGCGGCCACTAACCATGTGAAATTGCTATGTGAGCTAGTCGCTAGTGACTGCTGTTTTGCCGCTTTAATTTGGGTTTTCAGGGGATTTCGGTTGAGTTATTTCGGCCTTCTTTCTTCCTGCTCCCCTTTTGCATCTGTGTGCTTGGATTTGGGGGCAGCTTACGTGCGGATGGATTTCTTTTCCCTGAGAATTGTTTTTCCAAGGATTTCAGTTGGATTAGTAGAATCTATGGAGCCTGCGAACGAAAGCTGTCCGATTTATAAAGAGGGAAACACAATGAAAGGACCTATTCTTTTGCTTCAATCTGGAATATAGGAAAACAACATTTGCTTGCTTTCTGTAATTGCTCACGAAATGTACTCACATTCATTTCAATGCTTCAGATGATAAAATGTGTTTAGGTCGTCATAGCATTTTACGATGGTAATTCGATTCGAAACTCTTTAGAGTCTATTTAAAATGCTAAAGAGTCGACCATAGCATGACTGAAGACATTTTTTAGATGCTTCCCACGCGACATTTTTTCGAGGGAAAAATTGCATAAAGATTCTGGGGAAAGAAACACTGGAGAATTATTTTAACCTGAAAAATGTTGCAAGTAGATTTATAATGTTTATTGGGAATTTTTAAAACGTGAAATTTTCTTCAACAGAATTGTCTCCTACCATCGGTAGCTCAATAAAATACCGCTGTCGTTGTTGGAATTGATTCCTTATCTCCAGAGTAACAAATCTTCAGCGCTGTGCTTCAACCAGCACGACGATTATCGGTGTTCCAGGAATTGGAAAGGTGAGCACCCCATTTTTGCGTCGAGTATATCAAAATGGATCCTTCACGATAACTGAAAAAGAGCAGGGCAGTGGCTGCATACTGATCAAAGTGTTGCGCATGCACCAAAAAGGCCTCTGCATCCACGAAAGGTCATGGTGACTGTATGGGTTTATTCTGATACACGATAATGCACGGTCACATGTCGCACAAACAACGATGCAAAAGCTGAATCAATTAGGATATGAAGTTTTGCCTCACAAAGGCACACTGGTATTGGTACTCCCAGTTCTTCGTAGATCAAACCAGTCTCAATATCATCCTCAGTATTTTATCCATCTGGATAATGGATTACAAAATGAGGTGTCCAATCCACCTTTGGTGAGGATGATATAACCTCGCACAGATGATCGTTGTTTGGGTCAAAAGTCAGGATTGCGACGGCATCACCTCAATAATGGGCTTGTGGGGTAGAGGCGAGTTCACATGCACCCAACAGTCATTAAGAATCTTAAGAATCTTAGAATCGCAGACACTGCCATCCTTTGAGTTTCAACTTCGCCCTTCTCTTCATTGGAAATAATAAAAGTAAATATGCACTTTATAGCAAAGCGTATTTCGTATAGTTTTAATACCTCTTACCTCTCTCTGGCAAAGTTCCAAATTTCCGCAGAAACCATTGCAGTTTTAATTCAAATTCGAGATGGACCAGATCGCTTCATATCTACGACATTTCCTTCAACTCGACCAATAGACGTCCTTGCATCCCATTATCTAACTCGTGCCTCCAAGAAAATGCACCTATCTTGGCGAAATTACAAAAAGAAATCTGAGCCCTCTTTCAATGGGCACTCAGTATTCCTAAGCCCGTGCAGTCATTAACTTAAAAAAGGAGATTCTCCGTGAGTGTGTTTAAACTCGGATGGGGGAGGGGATGACAGTGAAATGAACTCGTTAAAAGTGGATCATTGCTGGGCAATTTTCCTATGCAGCAATTTAATGGTCTCTTTTTGAACGAAGACATCTTTTCTAGAGCGAAGTAAAAGGGTGGGGGAGTCAGAGTAGTAGCGGCAGCAGTTATTTCGCCGCAATTTTCCACACGACTAAGTTTCAACTTTTAAAAGCTCTTGGAGCGTTTCCTCTTTTTTATGGGATTAAATTTCCCGACATCCATACTACAAGTTGATATTCGTCCGTGAATACCCGTCGCAGGAGGAAAAAAAGAAAACAAAGAAAGGCTTGGAAAACTTCTTTTCTGTGCTGTTCGTCTTCCCGTCCTTTTTGCAGCGAGAATCACAAACTTTTGAGCAATTAAATTAAAGTTTTGTGCAATTTTTTCCTTTTTGCAGATACGACTACGAGACTTTGTTGCAAAACTCGACGTTCTGTTTGGTTCCGCGCGGCCGACGATTGGGATCATTTCGGTAAGTTGTGTAGAGTGACCCTATTGCCCCCGATCCCCTTCCCCCTGAATCCCCAATTCGGTCATTTCTTTATCAAATCCCAATCTTATCTCGCTAATGTTCCCCAGAATTTATGGAATTTTTCGTTTTTCTGTCATAAAAGGTTCCTGGAGGCACTCCAAGCTGGATGTATTCCGGTGCTGCTCTCGAATGCCTGGGTGTTACCATTCGAATCGAAAATCGATTGGAAACAGGCGGCCATTTGGGCTGATGAAAGACTTCTGCTCCAGGTAAGTGAGGCTCTAGAAAGTTGTTTGTCGACCTTCAAAAACTCATCTGCTCTGCGTCTTTGATCAGCACTAGCCAGCAGGGATTAATGAAATGTTTTGTAGGTTCCTGAAGTGGTGCGGTCCATACCTGTCAATCGCATCTTAGCCCTACGTCAGCAAACGCAAATACTCTGGGAGAGGTACTTTGGATCGATAGAAAAAATCGTCTTCACCACCTTTGAGGTAAGTGGAATTGAATGATTCTCCTAGTATTTCAGGCGCACCCCCACAGCTCCCGTTTTTTCCCAAACAGCCTTGCTTGTGCATCGAAGTATTTCAAAACATTTCCCAGTTATTCCAAGTGTGCCTGGTCATGGTAAAAACCTTTCCCTCGAAATTGTCAACTTTTCCACAATTTGCTCAGCACCAACCTTCAATCCCCTGTCCTCTTAGGGAATCCTCTGGTTTTCGTTCTGTACTGACACCCCTCAACCAGCTGACATGCAATTTCCATCTGCACTAGAAAATTGAGAAATGTTCGGTGAGATCTACTTTGTGTTTGACAGTGATTTGGGTTTCCAGGTGCAGAAATTCTGCAATCAGCCGAGCACCTCGATTCAGGACAAAGGCGTGTTGCTTACCACCTACATTCCATGCAGGACTCGCCTCCACCTTCCACCGTGGTCGGTAGGTTGAAATGCAAGTGAGGAAGAAAAAATCCAAGAAAATTTATTTCTTTTCAACGGAGCACTAAGACAAGCAGGAGGAATGTTTCTTTGATGTCCTTCGCTATAGAGGGGAAGATTTTAATGCCATTCGAAGAACCAAATTTAATTAATGCGAACTTAGCTCTCCTGCAAATGTTTTTAGAATTTTACCCCAAATTACATTTGTTGTCTTTGATGAAATTCACAATCCAAATGGACTTTAGTCCGCACCCAGGGGTCTGGAAATTAGTCGCCCGGCATGTAAATAAGTCCAGAGGATTTCTTCTCGTGTGATTTGGGCTGAGACGCTTGGAAAGGAAGATGGAGAGTAAAGTTTTCTGCCTGGGCCAGCGACATAATATTCGGCTTTTCTAGCTATTTTCTATTTGTGGAGCCTTTGTATCGGATATCACCGCAGATTATAGTATAGTCCGTCCCAGGAGAGTATATTCCTGCAACAAGGAAAGTGCTTGTGGGTGGGAAAAGCGTGACTGCTTGACAGTGAAAGCCTTTCGTTGGTTTCAGTAACCCAATTGTGTCAGTTCTTTTGGAGGCGATGTACCGTACACCTGGATCTATTTTTACGCGGTCTTTTTCACGCTATTCACTTTTACACATGCGGTTTTCCAGCCCATTTTGCTTAGCACTTATTTTCTTCTACGTGGTTTTGTTTTTACACGGTTCCTTTGTTTTATGCATTTCCTTACTTTTACGCGGTGCGCATCCACCGCGTAAAAAAAGATCCAAGTGTACTATATTCCAGAAAGTCATTGTCCTTTGCGCTCGTTTGTAAACTTCAGAAAATTCGAAACATTCAAAGGCTGAGACCATTTCATAAATCCTGTAGATGCGGGTAGTGCTCATTAGTATGGGTGTAGGTTTCCCTGTTATTTTGTTGCTGCTTGTATCTGGAAGTTATACGCATTTGCCCAGAAGTAATTCGACTTCAGTGCTCTATTTTACAAGTTATAAAATTTTACAATGGCTTCTGAGAAACTTTTGCAGAGCCCAATATGAGACAACTTGTGGGTGGTGTACCTGCATTAAAATTGAAGTCTTACACCTCAGTAGGAATTTATTAGATTTTACTGGAAGTTTGTGGGGATCATGTTATCAACAAAACGTAAATTTCGAAATATGTAGAGAAGTGACATCTATTATTTAATTATGACAGAGCACTTTGTGCAGCGATTAGTAGTAGTCATATTAAAGCTTTACGAATTTTAACAATGCATATAGTTCTTAGCATGAAAAGGCCAACAAAACAAATCATACAAGCTAAATGGACATGAAAATAATTTCAAAAACACATGGCCTGAGAATCCACACAGCGTACAGAACTATACCAAAGTTTGGAAAAATTTTCAACATTCAGAGAATTCTTTTGTAGAACAACCAAGCAGAGTACCTAAATAAGGAGATATGTAACTATTTCATGGTAGTCTGTGTACGTGACATGAAGTACCTAGATAAAAGGCATAGATGAGCAGAAGTTTTCTTGTTTTACGATATAATCAAAGTTTAGAGACGAGTCTTAGCAAAAAAGGGAAACAGAGAGAAAAAAAGGGCGGATTATAAAATAGACAAACAATCGGTGTGCGATGTTTCTTGGTGAGCCCGGACTTCAGTAAGCCATTCATTATCCAATGCATGTCGACAGGGTGTAGGTGGAGTCCTATTACAGCTGGATGAAGAGCAACGAAAGCGTTGCATTTCGTAAATTTCGCTTCCTAAGAGAGGTCGAATTGAGAGCTGAAATTAAAAAATAACACAATCGTGGGTAAAATGAGATATAACGAAAAATCTAACTAGCCTTTTCCTTAGATGGTGTGTTAACAGATCCGAAGTTAGCCAGAGTTTTCGGAGGCAGCCATATATTTTCTCAATTGTGGAGTTTATATAATTGCAGCAGGTGAATTTTTAATTGAAGACTTTTCACCGAATTTACACAAGCGAGGCTATTATTATTCAGAAGTTCATGTCAATATTGTGCTGTATATCGCCGGACAATTCGACTTACTAGGATTCAGCACTAAATCGTTTTGAACAGACCAGTTACCTTGAAAAAGAATAGATTTAGGCGGAATAGTCGGAGTGAGGACTTAACAGTTTTTAGTTTCCGTCAATACTAGCGCTGATAGGTCGCAGGGATTGAACAGTTACTTTCATCGCTAACTCAAGATTTTTATTATATATAACATTTTTTTTTATTTTTTAGTAGACAATTCAAAAATGACTAAATAACTGTTATGACTCCAAAAAATTTGTTTTTCTTAAAGCCTCACCGAATATTTTCAAAACAATTCAATCCGGAATTTTCGTTCATACCATTTTTATTTCCTTGTGAACAAAATTTATTGAAATTCATTACAATACACAGTTTTTATGGCTCGACTGAAACTTCCACTATTTTTGTAATGCTATTCACCAATTATTGATGATTGCATCGATAATAATCCCTTTCATTATTTCCATAAGGCCATTAGGCATGCATGACAAATAGTGCACATTTATTAGCTGGAAGACATTAAGAGAATTCGTAATGAACCTTTCATTATCGGATAAGCAAATGCACACAGAGACAAACAATTGTCAACAATAAGGAAGGCAGTAATTATCTGACGAAATCTTGAAGTAATTTTGTCAACATCTAATGTATTCTGGCTACTGTATACCACCAATGGTAATATAATAGTGTTGTCATAGATTATGCACGTTAGGGAAACTTACTCAAGTTATTTGGATTACTTAATGGAAAGACTTTTGGAAGGCCATTGTTATATTGATACAAATTTAATGATTAAAGCGATGATTAAGTCGATCCCATCCGTATTTAGTTATTCCTAGGCTACGAAGTTAAATCGTAACAAAGCACGTGCAGTTGTTCAAGCATTTTTTTTTCACATATACGGCAAAGTTTTTTGAACAGATTTAGCATATACAGGCTCTGTTTTATTTATGCAATTTATGTGAACAATCTGTTGTAGCAGATTTTACTCAGTCAGACGACAGACACACCAGGCCATGCATTTAAAAGTGTATAATAAACTGAGGAAGAATAATGTGTCCTTACATAAGTTTGCCTCTGTGAATGACATCAAAAGAAAGTAAATTATCAGCATAAACTCCTTTTAACATCTCTTGGACTGCAGCTATTGTGCTTAACAACTTCAGATGGCAATGTATGTACGAGTAGTCAAACAATTTATCTTGTAGTTTTTTTCAGAGTCATGTAGGAAGATGTATGCAGTGGTTCTCTTTTGTTTAATTGGTTAAAGTTGTGCATACATATAAAAATTATTGGTATTGACTGTAAAGTTACTATACAAAATTCTATTGCTGTCTCTAGCAAGAGAACACAATTACGAGTGCCTTTCATTTCTTATTTAAGAATAACACTAGTTTTGTAACCACAGAAATATCACGCACACAAAACTATTAGAAATGATTTTAAAAACTCATTGTTCTTTCTTTAACTCGTTTGGTCTTTCGAGTTGGATTTGAAGCATTGACTCGCCGATATTTAAACTTTTCTGTAAGATATGGATTGTAGATGTACAATTTATTTTCATAGTTCAGTAGTTGAGATCTGGTTCGAAGGACCAAACACTTGAAGCAAATACGATATCTGATTACAAAGCCTCCATGCTTTTACAAAAGCTTTTAAAGAAGGAAAATGAGGATGATAGGTGACGCAAATTTTTTCTTTTGATTGGATTACGGTCTTCCCTCTTATATGGAAAAGAAAGAAAAGTTATTTTTAATAATTAAGCCTCTGAGCGGCAAAATGAGGCAGTCATCAGAGTATCGCGATGAAGAAATAAGCATTAGTGGGAAATATGCCAATCCATTTTTTAGGATTATGACATGATTTTCGCACTTTCAGTAAAAGCTTTAACAACCGCAATCATCCAAAGCTCTAGAGATCCTCTGTGATACAAGCAGAAAGGTACGATTAAGCAGTTAAGTCAATGAAGAAAATGTCTATGATCATTCCCGCATGAAAGTTGAATTCTTGTGTTTTTACTGTCACATTTATACACTGCTGTTTAGTTTTGGTCTTAAAGTAGAGTATTTCATTATTAGGCAGTGATATAATTCCCATGATGTGCCTATATTGTCATAATCTTGAAGACACGTACTCTGTTTAGATTTTTCAATCACGAACTCATTATTTCTGAGGGATAAAATCTTGGCATTAGTCGACTGCTATTTAATATTCAGATTGCGATCAAACTTAGTATTTGTCTAAATGTTTTGGTCCTTCGAACCGAAATATTCTCAGTGACTTATGAAAATAAATCGTCAGTAGTGCCTTTGTTTTTTGGGAAAATATTTGGTCCTTCGAGCCGGATTTTAATCAAACATCTTTGGAGCAACAGAAAGATATTAATTACTTGTTTCTCCTAAAACTACTATTCCTTCCAGCCACCGGGTTCCTTCAAATTAATTTTGTAAGTCTACAAAAAGGAAGGTATGTATAATCTAACAGTAACGGACAATAATCTAAAAACTACACATGTCTAAAGGTATTAATGCCATTATTCTCAGATATTTTCCATCTAAGCCAAAGCGAGTAGTCCCAATTGGTGCAGCTATGTTTGTCATTAGTTTGGGAAATGGCGTTTATTTTACACTCAAAAATCTGAAAATGTTAGTAATATATTTACTGTTGTCATAGAGAACTGTTGAAACATGAAAGTCTTGTAGATTTACAAAAACCTTTCATTTGGTTGGATTTGAATCGTACAAAAGCAATCAGCGATACCTATGGGCCTTTTTGTTAACTAACGTGAACTGTTCACATTTTTGTTAACTAACGTGAACCAAAGAAATGAGTTCAAATCTTCAAAAGTTGAAAGTTATCTTTTAAATGTTTTTATAAATCAACCGAATCATTGTTCCATGAAATTACACAGAATATTTTTATAAATGGGGAGCAAAAGACGATAGCGGACTTTTGGTCTATTAAAACTCCCCCAATTCTTGTAAATATCGTGTTAAGATATTTTGCCCATAAAACGAGTGTGACACGAACTCATTTCCGCTCCAAGCAAGGGGTTTACTGGGGTAGAAAAGCTGAGCACAAAGAGCTCACCCTAATTATGTTTTGACAATTCAAGGAGAACGGCCTCAACACAATTGCCAGCCAGTAACTAACGACCTATTTGTACCTTCTAGGAAATTCCAAGGCAAACAACCATCTTCTAAGGTGTTTATATCCCTTTCAGTAGGCTCTCACGCTTTCGTAAGCACACGTCCATTACCTAGCGTTCCCTTTACAGAAAAAAAATTCACTGTCGTCATGAAAGGCGCTTTTCACCGATTCATTGACGCTTTGCAAGAAGTAAATTTCTCCGGAAAAAACTCATCGACCTTCTTTTTGCGGGGACGAAAAACTCCTTAAGTCATCAGCTCTTATCACTCACCCATCAAAGCGGCCTTTTCACTCACTGAAGGTCTTGCTTTGAACGACTTCTCCACAAAGACCTTTGTCGTCACAGTTACAGCGCTGGGGCCACATAATGTGACTTTAGAGGTCCTCTAAAGCTCGTCAGGCGGGAAAGGAAGCCGCCAGTGCCACTGTTCCAGATATTGCCACTCTGAAACTAACGGCCACTTCTGCACTGCTTTCCAGTGTCATCCTAATGTGGAAGGGGTCCCTTATGGGCGATGTAAACAAAATGGCGAAATGTAATTTTCCTTTGTTTTGTCCTGATGCGACTGATGGGGATGCCCAGCACGCCAAGAATGTAAGGCACTTGAACCCGTCGCCCTTCGATTACTTTGAGATGGGCCAAAGGGAAGATGCCAAGGCAAATGACGTTTCCAAAGAAAACTTTTCAGACGACTCCTGGCGCATGAGAAAATTATTTTTGGTCGAGCTGGAGATGAGTGCCTGCCGGGGTGACGTTGTCATAGAAGCAATCGTCAAGTCAAGAGGCTCGGTACGTGCCCATAGACAATGCTGTGTCGCTGTGCTCCCCTCGAGAGGCTGACGGATGGTGGTTAGAAACGACAGTAGAGGCACTTGTGCCACAACTCCTCGAAGATGTAAACAAGCAGCGTGCGGAGCAATAGTTTTGCTTTTAGACGACGATGACAATTTGCACTCATCTCGGGAGCCTTCAGGGCAAATCCCCCTTTACAAGCACTCGCTCAAGGAAAACTTTCTGCTTCAGTCTGCAAATGAGGGGGATTAATAAGGAGCGCCCTACAGCGTGCATGTGTGGGGCTGGCTCGGGTGGCTGGGTGGCTAGCTCTCTTGTTTACGTACATTAATTCCCGCTTCAATTTGATGTTAAACAACTTGCCCTCGCGGCGGAAATACATTCTCTGTTTCCTGCATGTGTTCGGCGGCGGTGTCTTCCAGGAAAGTTTGCTAATTCCATTTAATTCTGCATTGGCAGAGCCAGCGTTTGGGAACACCAACCCAAACACGTCCTTCCAGAACTATACACCCTGCTCTCTTATTAATCAGCCCCGAAACTGAGTCCGTTGATGAACTCCAGGGAAGTAAAGCGCTCTTCAGCCCGAGTGCAAGTTGTAAACTGCAGTAGCAGACCCACGTCAGGGTAACGACAGCGGGCGGAGAGTAAGGAGTAGTGGAGGATGCTTGTTCAGCGCTAATTAGCCTGATTACAGTTGCCAACTTATTTTCGGTTTGTATGGTGCTCACGAGCTCCTTTTTCATGCACAGTTCTGGTTACAAAATGGAGGGCCAACTTCTTTTTTAGGGAACTTACATCCAACAACTGCGCTCCATCAAACGAAAACACTTTTCCTGGCTTTTTTAGCTGGGAAATTTTAATAAATCACTCCTTTACGCACGGACGACCACGGGTGCAGCGAAATTATCTCAAGACTAACACTAGACAGGGGCTGAAGTGGCGGAGCATTAAACGAGTTGACACTTCAGGAACGCCAGCTTTTGATAGAACAAGTAAAATGGAAGTGCTAAATTACTCCGACAGCAGCTCACTTTTTGGGGGTGAAGGAAAGACGAACACCCATTACCATCACCGTCACTTTCGTTTTGCAACTCATTTTAGAGTGGGGAATAACATTTTGATATTCTTTTTGCGGAAAGGTGTAGCCCCCCGGATTGTTTTGTTGGTTTCGAGCAGTGTTCATGGGAAAAAGTCCAGATGCTTTGGCATTTGAACAGTTTGAGTGGAGTCCTTCGAAATACATTGATCCAATTCTCTGCCGTATAACTTTTTTAAATCGTGAGCACTTGAAGTTGGTCACAAGTGTGATACTTTGGGAAGAATCAGTGTCACTCATAAGTCCTTGCATGTGGAAAAGTTATGACTAGTGTTTCTTCTGAAAATGTATTAAATGCCAACAAAGTTTTCACTGAAATATGAGCCCACTTTGCTTCCAGAGTGATGTTTGCAAACCCGAAAGGCTTACATAAACCAGAGAGGCCGCCCCCACCCTATATTGACGACACTGTAAAGTATAAAGTGAAGTTGTTGAGGAAGTTGTCACATGTCATGCAACTCAAAACTTCACAAGCTAAGTAAGACTTCTTGTCAACTTAAGTTATAAACGCGTTAGTTCTCAAAAGTTTCTCGATTTCATTCCACTTTACTTTTATTACGACTTCTTGAAATTGAATTTCCAAATTTCAGGCTACGGCCTGAAGTTATGACACAATGGTTCAATTCCCACTCTGCGAGGAAATGACATCAATTAAACATAACGAAAAACTCCGCGTGTACACGTTTCGACATCGTTTGTTTATAGTATACGATGAAACCACATAGGACAAAATATTTTGAGATAATTTCGGGGAATATTATTTCACCCCTCGAGATGGGGTATCGTCCAACTAAAATTAATTTAACCTACCCGTTCCCCAATATTTCCAGTATAAAACACAACCCTTAACCAATTTGTCGTCAAATGGCAACTGCGGTGCGATCCAACATTTCGCTCCAAACCGATAATCATCCCAAAAATAAACACAAAATCCATCTCTGAACTCCAAACGGTTGGAGCGAACTACCCGAAAATAATGTGAAGGCCTGAAAACATATGCAACGTGGACATAATTTAAATCGAATCCAAGGGGGCGCTTGGCTGCCCATTCCTATGCTCTGGCCGATTAAATAGAGTTATTGCCTCTGCTATTACACCAGTGTGTATCTTGTGGATGGGGCCCCAGGGGCAGTGTCGCATCGGCAAAGAACGAAGGTGGTGGAGGACGAAAGTACACGAAATCGGGGAAAACACGAGCACAGCCAGGGTAGTACGTAACGGATGAAAAGGACTAGACGGGGACGGCAAGGGCCAACACCGAATAGCCCCAGAGGCAGAAATTGAATCATTGGGGCAGGTCACGATAACAGATCCAAGCTCGCTCCTCTCGAGCTAACTAACTTCGCAATTATTTTTCTGGGCTCGGGCCCCCCGGGCTTCTCGCAAGCTATTTTGTATGTATCGTCGACAGGGAGCAAGAGCGTGAGTTGATAGGGATTGGCGGGGGCTGAGACGCACGCTTAAAGAAGTGAATCCTGATATCGTTTTGGAATTTTAACGAGTTTCCTAGTTGTCTGCCCAACACTACAGTGAAAGTGGTCGCACCGCCAGCCTTGTTGTACGCCCACTTTTTGGCGAATTTCCATTCCATTTGGTAGAGTAATCCCTTGGAATTGAGCAACTTAAGAAGGACGATACAACAAACTGACAAAACCAGGGAGGAAGTTAAGGGCAGGGTGTCCTCGGGGTGCTGAATCGCATTTCTCCACATCCACAGTGGATGGGAATGGCGGATATGAATAAAATTGAGTTATTAAGAGGTCAGCGAGTAGGCGAACTGACTGTACTCAATCTCGTCTGAACAGTCGTCGGCGGAATTATTAATAGTTCAAAACAGGAGCCGTAATTTGGCGTGATAACTTTGCTTAAAGCTGTTAAGCATATCAACACGCGGACGATGCCGGGGTTGGTTGATCGAATCGCCGATATGTGGGCGCGTCTGCAAATTCAGTGCTCTTTTAATTACGGAGGGTTCGAAGGGGCTATCAACGACCTTATTGCTGCGCGGCGGCTATTGATTAGCACCAAATTCATTCGCATTTTCATAAATCACGTAACGCCTGTAACAGTGCCAGGAAATGCGGTCATTTGGCGTATTATGAACGACCCACGTAACAGGATGATGACTTGTTTACGGCTAACGACACCCACTCCAGGACCCCGACTGAGATTGGTCAGCTCCTGATAGGTCGCTCGGAATGAGCATCGGATTAGGAAGTTCAAAGCGGGCAAGTATTACATTTCGTGCATTTAATTATGCTCTAATTAGCACAATGCTGCACGTGCTGAGCTTACAAGGAACCATCTTCTAATGGATAGAGGCTATTGCAGTACACCAAGTGATGCTATTGATTGGAGTGGAATGTAATGCATAGAAGCAGCTTTGACCTACTAATCTGACATGAATTGAAGCTGAAGGGCTCCTGCTAATTTTCATAAAAAACAGGCATTTCTCCCCATTTTTGTGGATTTGTAATGCTTTTTCCGTCCTTTGAGATTATGTTTATTTCTGGGCTCTTTCTTTGGAGAGGAGGACCATTTGGCAACAGAACTTGACTAATTTGCATAAGTGGCTTCGGGTCAATGACAAATTCCGAAATGCATATTCATTACAGAAATAATTTCACCTTCCACTGCATTATTGTGAGAAGGCGGAATGAATGAGGCATTTTGGCAACGCTCTAGCTCTAGAATATTCCAAATTGAAAAGCATTGCCAGAAGCGCCATTTTAGATTAATGCAATTTCTAGCTCGTTTCAAGATATTAATCAGCAGCATAGAAAGAGAATATGAAATGCGTTTTCAGGTAAATTAGGATGGGATGAATTTATTGGGATTTCATCACTTTTGACGTTGTGAAGTTGGCCGGAGAATATATTTTGGAGAAACTCATATTTTATGTTAAATCGCATTCAATATGGTATTGGATACAGGCAAAGTCATCCCTGGAATAGGTCGACTGGATAATGAGCCGAAACATAGACTGGAAAGTGTATATCAAGCAAACTATTTATCGGACCTGAAGCTCCATTAAAGGGTTTTTGTTGTTGATTTCAATTAACAATCATTAAAAGGATTAGATTTTGTGTTTGTCTAAAACTCTTTATCCTAAATTTAAATTTGTTGAAGAGTCGGTTTCAATCGACAATTATAACAGGGACCCTGAGATTTGATTGGTATATCAACGTTAACATTCTCTGTTACCTTACCTTTTGCCTTACCATGTCATTGATGCGATGCTAGCGACTTCTTTATTATTCTTCGATGAAATTGTTCATTACTGTGTTCATCAATGGCCCGATTTCCTATATTCATTCAATATACTTTTAACTATGCTATTCATGTAAAGTGGCTTTATATATGCTGAAGTCTGATTGTGAGACGGTACAAAATAAAATGAAAGTTGTCATTTTCCAAAAGTTTATTGTTTTTCAAAATATACTCCCTGGACTGAACGTGTTTACATTGTTCCATTCCATCTTTTAAACCTGACTCATATCAATCTCCAAAGCTTATCGTTCG
>QYTT01084066.1:25874-45842 GCA_006980735.1 Dasypogon diadema
ATTAAAGGGTTTTTGTTGTTGATTTCAATTAACAATCATTAAAAGGATTAGATTTTGTGTTTGTCTAAAACTCTTTATCCTAAATTTAAATTTGTTGAAGAGTCGGTTTCAATCGACATTAACATTCTCTGTTACCTTACCTTTTGCCTTACCATGTCATTGATACTATCGACTTCTTTATTATTTTTCGTCTTTGCATTTGGACGTCTTTACATTTTTCCATTCTTTTAAGCCAATCCTAAAGGCATTGCGTCCATCTTTCTGAAGGCATCTCTGAAACTAGTTTATTATAGATATTAACAGCTGCTTCAGAGGTTGAACATAAATTTCGCATTTTCTCTTTTATAAAAGGAAATATAAAGAAATCAGATGGTAAGAGGCCTGGACGCTTCTTCCTTGGCTTTTCTTCATTTGAAAAGCATCGCTTGTTCTCTCGCTCGTAGTTATATAAGCAAGTTCCCAATTATTTTCAATATTTCCCTATACCGCTTCACGCGAGCGTCTTTTGCTTCTTGGGTTAATGAGTGGGAAATTTACCCCATTGATAAACACGGTAATGAATAATTTCCTCGAAGAATAAAAGAATTGTTAGCATCAATTACATGATAATGCAAAGAGTAAGGTGACAGGGAATATTAAATTGTATGTTCTTATTTCTTAATTCTAAGCGAAATTCATTAATGCATACAATTCCCGCTAGGATCGGCAAAAAAGACTCCATCGTGTACAGTTGATCTTTTAAATCTGACTCATATCAATCTCCAAAGCTTATCGTTCGACTGAGATGAATCTTAATTTTTAAAATGCATTTTGTATTTGTTGCAGACCTTTTTCCCCTCATAAAATTGTTCAACCTCACACAGAATTCCTTTCAGAAACGAGGCAAAAGTCATTGAGAATTGAGAAATGCCCAATTCAAGAAAAAAAAACTCCAAATTGCAAAGTGGCTAATTCCGATTTTCATTACGTCCATTTTACTTTTAATATCAAAATTTCCCTGTAAAATGTTGCAGCGTTTTTGTAATAACTTTTTAAACCATGATATAAAAAAATAACTTGCATTTACTTGTATAAAAATTTAACATTGGAATGCAGAAATGTTTTGAGCTCTTTAAAACATTAGGAAACGAGAATTTCCTCCTCTCTACCTGGAAGTTACTTTTCTCTTCACATCAGGTGGTAATTGCCATCATTTCCATTTGAAATTGCGTTTCTTTATATTTTAACTAACGCAATTGCAATTTCCCCCCGGCAGTTTTCATAATGGAAGATAATAACTTGTGAATTTATGTCGGCTTTCATTTTGTTATCGGACGAAAAATTTTTGATTAAAAGTCTTTTACATTACATATTTACAAAATTAAAGTAAAACTCATTTTAAAGTGCATAAAGTCTCACATATTATATCCATTCCATTGTAAATTGTATTCTAAAAAATTCCGCAAAAATTAACCAAAACCCCCACATCATTTCAATTTTTAAAGCTTTTCTAAATTCATTCCCATAAAAAAGTTAAATAAAATTCCCAGACGTAATTACCGAAAACAGGAGAACATTTGCCATTTTTACATTGTACCCATCCTTGTTCAGTGCCATCAAATACAAAAATTTCCTGAAAATGCAAAACCCCAGGAATACTTTATCTGGCATCCATTATATAACTCTCCCATAAATACCCTTAAAAATCGCCATAAAACCGTAGTAAAATTCATTTTGCCTCAATATCCTTAACCGTAGGAGGATAATAAAAATTTGTTAAGAATGACTGTAGCCAAAGGCGGAAGGTTCCAAGGGTCAACCCATAAAAATTTCTTCAGAGAGTGAATTACTGACTAAAGAGGTAGCCGAAATCATTCATCCATCCCCTCCAGTGTGGCCAGAACTGGTATTCCCACCCCTGTACCCCTGTAAAAATTTTACGATCCTGCTAAACTCTTTATGCCCAAGTCATAACCCTTTTTGCTTTAAATCGTTTTCTGATTTTTATGGAGCATGAATTTTCAGATCATCCGAGAACGTCTGCCGGACTATCCAGTACGTAACAGTCTGGTGTGGAACTCATCCCCTGGTGCTCTGTTAACACTTCCTACATTCTCAGATTCCTCAAAGTACGTATATCTATATATATAAGTTAAGCAGCCAACCAGGCAGCAAATCCCATTTACATTTCAGGTTTATGCCATTTCTCCTAGATACCCTGGGCACACAGCCCAGACGTAATTACACAGCCGTGATATACGTGCAAATTGGGGCGCTGCTCACTCCGAATGCAGCCCTCTATAAACTAGTCAAGAGTATAACTAAAAGTCAATTTGTAGATAGAGTGAGTATCTGCATCTGCAATTTCCAGAGAGATCTCCATCATTTAAGGATTGTTCTTTACAGATAATAGTATTATGGGCAGCGGATCGCCCTATTCCGTCAAGGAAACGGTGGCCCAGTACAGGGGGCATACCGCTAAATGTGATAACGGGCGCAACGACTGACGAACGGCCTAGCATATCCCAAAGATTTTTTCCTTATGCGCAGATAAAAACAGACGCCGTCCTGTCCTTGGATGAGGATGCCATTCTCAACACGGACGAATTGGACTTTGCGTACACTGTGTGGAGGGACTTTCCGGACCGGATTGTTGGGTATCCTGCAAGGGCCCATTTTTGGGACGATTCAAAGGTAATCCAATGGGTCATTGTTTCAAAATTTCCACCGCATATTTTTATTTTTAGAACGCGTGGGGCTACACGTCTAAGTGGACCAACTACTACTCCATCGTACTGACTGGTGCTGCATTCTATCATCGTTACTACAACTATCTGTATACAAATTGGCTATCATTGCTACTTTTAAAGACTGTTCAACAATCTTCGAATTGCGAAGATATTCTCATGAATCTCCTCGTGTCACACGTGACACGGAAACCGCCAATCAAGGTGACACAACGTAAAGGATATAAGGATCGTGAGGGTGGTCGATCCCCCTGGAATGACCCTGATCATTTCATTCAGCGGCAGAGTTGTCTTAATACTTTTGCTGCAGTTTTTGGGTGAGTATAGTTCGCGTTACATTTAGGACACCATTTCCCAGACGATAGTTTGTTGTTGTTGAATTTACGATGGTTTTAGAAGTCAAATTACACTTATGGTCGTCAACTTGTAAATGCCCTATTTCTGTGAAAGCCTCTGCTTTGGAAAGGGGAAGTTCCACTACCTAAAATAAATCAATTAGATAATACCTCCACCTGCATGGTAGTTACTTCAGAAATCATCATGTAATTACGGCAAGGTAAACACTGGGCTGTAATTTCCTCCTACACTTAGAGAAAATTGTTTTATTGGAAAAACATCCTTGAAATAACTCGCCAATTATCACCAATTACACCAAATTGATTATGGCCGGGCATCATTACGTGAAAAAACTTTCCAATACCATCCAATTTTTCCAAGGCAATTACTCATTTAATTAGCTTTTCGAGATGTCTAGATACCGTCCATAGCCCCAGTAGCGACTGAAGCATGCAAAAGCCCACTCCCTTTCAAATGGAAGCAGCAATAAAACACCCATCTACAGACCAATTCAGGTTATTCGCACATTAATGCTGCCAGGACGAGGACGTAGGAACGTGGGAGTCCTCGAGACCCATATCGCTATTACCTTGACTGCTTATCAAATTGTTTGCACCCAATATTCAGGTGTAAACCCTTCGTATTAACTCGACGTGGATAAACTTGCCATTAATGAAAACAAGGTGCTACCCTGGAACCCTGAGGCCACCAGGCCACCATAGCTTATGTCGAACATGAGTTTTGCACGAATTTAAGGACGTACTACACTTGCGTGCAGCATGCACGTTCGACAAGCATTCTCTGTCGATTTCGATTTACTTGCATGCCCAAGAAATATTACGCAATTACTTAGTACGAAGGATTTGTGGATTAATTCTAATCTGTTGCAGGTACATGCCACTTTTGCGCTCTAACTTGCGGCTGGATCCGGTCCTCTACAGAGATCCCGTGTCGAACCTGAGGAAGAAATACCGTCAGATCGAACTTGTGGGCAGCTAGCGATTTATGTACATCTCCTACAGATAAGTTGATTTTTTTTTATATATATATATAAACACACACACACCTATACCCACATGAGACGTTTTTATATATTTTTGACGTGTAATTTATTGCCATCCCTTTGTTGTAATTCTCTTAGGTTTGTACGTGAAACGATTTTTTACGCTAAAATTATGATATTAAGGCTAAGTCCAATTGTAAATGTTGCTAGGGTTAAGTAGTTGAATTATAGCAATTTGTACATAAGAGGAACTAGGCAGGATCACTGTATAAAGTGCATTTTTATAGGTAGTTAACTATTTTTTAAGGATATTTGTTACACGAGTCCAGACGAGCTTATCATGGTAAAAGTGTTATTTAAATTTTTTACTTGTTTTGCCATCGGGTAACACCATACAAAAGATTTATCGGTTAAAGACATCTTAGGATTGTTCTTTTTTTTAACGGTTTTTATAGAGAAAACAGCTAAAATAAGACTTTTTATACACAAATCTTGGAATTTTTCTAATCCACATTTGCGTCAATAACAGATGGGGTTAGCGAATTTGTAAGGAGATTTCGATTTGATTTGATGTGCCATTTATGAGGTCATATTTTATGACTGCTGTAAGGTTTTCGATAATTTTAGTGATATTCTTTTCGCTGTCTTTTTGTGCAAGTAAACAATTAGTTGTGAAGCCATTGAGACCTCAATTTTATCATGTGATTCGGTGAGAGCTATTTATTTATGAGAAACCTTTCCTGACGTGCTTAACGAGAAGATGAAATATTTTTGTCAGATCGAATTCAGGTCCTCCCCATGTAAAGCCAAACATTAAAAATAAACTTTTAATGAGACTTGATGCTGTCTAGAATTTTTGTTTGTTTTGGCAGTTCATTTGTTCCCGTAACAATCCAAGCAACAACCTGTGAATAATTAAATAACCCAGAACTACTGTGGTTTTTCTTGTAATTGCTACACCAATCTTTTTTTCTCGACACTGTGCCTCTGGTTCACGTCGGGGATGAAGCGTACTGTGGTAAGCAATTTAAGCAGTCTCATTAAGACTGTTCAAATCCACATTCACACTTCCCTGTGCATTTAAAATTCCTCTGTGCAATTGAAATCAAAGCATCTAAAACGTCCCACATATTCATTTCTGCCTTTCCCCAAGTTAAGCGCAATTTTTCCTTACTCATTGTGGCGAAATAATTCCACGTTGATTTCTCTATGGCTTCAGAGAAAGGAATAATTTCGTATCCTTTTTGCATGGCATCTAAGTATTTCGCAAATCCTCATCTATTAAAATGTCATTTAAGAAAAAATCACACAATTCCAATTCCATGGCGTTAATTAGTTCTAAGCCTAATTTCATATTCTTGGCGGAATACCTTTGTGTTTCGGTTTACCAAGGACATAGAATCGCCGAACTTATATGAAACCTTTGGTATAAATAGATGCTTTCACATCTACAGCTGTCTTGAAAGGTTCAAGTGAAGGTATCAATCAACCTTTTTACTTTTCGCAGAAGGCTGTAGGTTTTCTGTAAAATTCTAGATCAGAGTCAGAGAAATGATGTTATGACGTTACGCATTGAAATATATTCCGTATAAATGCGTACAAAGGATTCAGATGTTCTGAGAAAATTGAAAAAACCTTTTAAAGCACTTGGGATTATTTCTTGATACTAATTATTAACGAGCGGGTTTTTTTTCAGTTACACAAGTCCTTGCAAAAGATTTAGCTTATGTTCGTGTATAGAATTTTTCTTAGAAGTATACATTACTGCGTCATTAATTTCATCTTGACTTTGAACATTGCTATTATCATCATTACTTCCTACATCAATTCACGATGGATTTTAACCCCTTAACGATGATCGCGAGTGTGTTTGCTTCAGTTCATGACTCGTAAACATTTTAAGTTAGTTTTCACGTTGTCACGCCAATGCAAGCGTGATTTGCCGCGCATTCTAACACCATCGTTATTACTCTAAGGGTGCTTTCACAACAGAGGGTGAATGGTTGCTGGTAACTGGCCTGACCACATTGCTGTTGCCGTTTTTATTGGATGGAAATACAACAAAAAGTTAACGATAAATACAGCTACCAGCGATATCCCTTTATTACGAATAACTTCCTGAATAACTCCACACTGTACCCGGAGATCTCCAGTTTGGCTCTTATAACAAATTTGGAATTTATTATTGCACAGTAAAAATTGTGATCTACTTGCAACATTTGTCAGGTTAAAATTTCCCAATCTCTTCCCTAAAATTTCCGTACGTCTAATCTGTACTGTGTGTATCACAGAGTTGTCCCCTGAGCTTAGGCAATATTATTATAATGCCGTGATTATGTTAATCACGATTTGCAGTTTTATTCATTTCTGATACAAACAAATGCCGCTGGATAATAATGGGTAATTCTACATCAATCTCATCTCATAGACTTCCACAGTTGATATCACTGTGCAAATAAATGGAATAATGCTATACTTGTGGTAAAGCCTATCATTTTACTTTCACTGAATCTTCAAAATCCTGAATAAATAAATACCACTTATTGCAGACACTCTTAGCTCTTTTATGCACTTAGAAGTGCAATTATCAAAATCTGAGTTGTAGCCTTTTATTTTATTTCGACCCCTCTTTATTTCTCTTCTAAATGCCTCTTTTTTCCATCTTCTCCATTTTTTCTGTTAGCGCAATACTCACCAAAGTACGCATCTGTGTTAAAAAATAAATAAAAATTTTAAGTCGAACACTAAAAGTGTAGAGGCGATGGGGACTCACATCCAACAAAAGAACTTATCCTAAAATATGTATTGCTCCTATCTCCATAGAGATAAGCTCAACCGAGGTAAATATTGCAATTTGTACGCATATTTACAGGTAAACTCGGCTCTTAGGGCCTTTTCACGGACCTGATTTCACTAAACCGGGGAATATCTTTTTCATGGCTGCTATTTCAGATTGTTGTGAATTTTGATGTTCCAGTCTGCCATAACAATGAATTTATAAAACAAATACCTGTCTAAATCTCATTCAGGCAGAGAATTTCAGCTCGAAAATTTACCAAAAGGCATTCTTTCATAGATTCAAGGATATTATCCAACAGAAATATGCCCTTAGCAACAACGTTCTGGCATTGTTCTCCCCCTCTTTATCTCGGTTGTTTTTAGTTACCCACAATGAAATTTTGTATTCTTTCTACCATCCTAAATCTCGGTAATATTCAGAAAACAAGAAATTTCAATCTCCAGTCAGAAAGCCGGTTCTGTACCCCATTGACTAGTTCATTAATTATCATATGCTCGTCGTCCTTGACAGGTAGGACTGGCAGAAAAATAATGTTTTCTTCTTTTAATGTGGCACTAAAGAAATTTAGTCGGTCTCAGTTCTCACTACTGCGTAGTTTTGTGGAATGGAAGGCAAAATATTGTGAAATATATAAGCAAACAATTCTCTGTGACCGACCTCAATTCATAACATTTGAAATGGGCAAGGCAAAATGGGGGAGCAATGTGAAGACTTAGTTCTATGTGACTGCTACTGGGAATAAACACATACGTCCAGAAATCACTTTATCGAAAGTACTTTGATCCCCCCGCTTCGTTAGATGGGTGGACAGAGGACTGCTATAGATCCTGTCTGAACCATCTATGCCTCTTTCTTTCGACCATAGGGGAATTGTTTGATTTCGACCAAAAGCAATTACTACCTTAAAAAGGATTTTTTGTTTGTTTTCGGTACTACTTGAACAGTTGTTATTGAGCAGGTTGATGTACTCATAAGATTGAACATTTCCCCAACATTTTCATGACGTAGGTATTTTGAATTGAATGGAATTGTAGTCGTGACTTGTAAATCAAGGCTGAGTTAACCTTTGGGCCGAATGAGCGCCTATTTTCATAATTTTGAAAGTGTAAAGGCCAACTTACATAGCAGCATCATGTTTTTTTACTGAAAACCTGAACGAGATGGTTTTATTGATTGATGATATGTGTAAAAAAAGGACAAAGAATGAAGGGGAAAGAAAAATTCTGTTCCAGCGGGGAAATTGACATTTTAGCTCGTAAAATTTTGTTGGCATATGTTTTGTCTTTTTTCGTATTTTATCATGTTAGCTTTATCTATCCCACTCGCACTGTTTGCTTACAATGTTGTAGTAATGTAAATTGGCCTTAAAGATTGTTTTCAACAGTCTACCTATCAATGTCTACTCGATTTTATTAAATTCTTAATGAAATCAGTGCATTTGAGCCTTAACTGTTATTCCCATTCAACTACCCTGGAAGCAGCATGCAAGCATACACGCATGACATCGGTGATGCAATGCAACCAGAAACTGAAAGGATATAATAACATGGAATCTAATTACTCGTATATAACACAACTATTAAATTTGGATTCATCACTAAGAAGAAACTGTTGCATAGTAAAACTTTCATGCTAAAAATTTGTCAGGTTAAAATTTCCCAATCGCCTCTTCCCCAAATTTCGTTCCAACTAAGCTGTCCAGTGTGCAGCATAGGCTTGTCCCCTGGGTTTAAAAAAAGCACAATAGCTGCTTAGCACGAATAACGTTTTAAGTGCTAAAATGGTTTCAGCTCTACTCTCGATCTCTTGCAAGAATACAGGGATTAACTTGAATAATTCATGAGGCACAAGTGTGCTTTCAAAAGTACTCTGATTTGATATTAAAGAAAACGGTCTGTTTCACAAAGTACTTTATTTTTCAACATGAACCCCTCAAATCTCAGTACACCTTTCCCAACGTTTCTAAAGTCTCATGATTTCTTTTCGGAAATGCATTTCTTCGAGGTTTTCAAAATAGTCGTTAATGGCCTCCATCACTATTCCATTTGACCTAAATTTCTCTCAAAACAGAAATCCCAGAGAAGCAAATCAAGGGAATAGGGTGGATGCGGAAGAATTTCAGTATTGCATAATATTGGCCACAACATATTGGGTTTTGTCTTCTAAAGATAGTCACCGTTCCAGAGGATGGTACGCTCTTCGCCTTTTTGGAGCAGATTTTCTCTGACCAGTCCACTCTTTGGTGTTCTTCAGTGAACTCATCTCTTTTTTTGTCATGTTCAGTAGTCGCTCAGTTTAGAAGCCCACTCAAATTGTGTGTCTTCCATGTTTTTTCTGCTAGGAAGAACCTGAATCACCCATCGTAAGAATCACAATCACATCACTGTTACTCGAAATTCTTGTATTGAAACAAGTATCAAACATTACCCGAATTATACATTCGACCTACAACCATAGAAAAGGATGAAAGCTATATGACCGCAGCAACACCCATGCTTACTCCCAATTGCGTGTGAGGTGCCCCAAGGATCAATATTAGCTCCAGTGCTTTTTAGCATGTACATCAACGAACTATCTGAAAAATGTGAAAAAACGTCAATATTCACCTCTACGCTGATGAGGTAAAGATCTATCGAAATCGTTCTGTCGAATAAATTGAGGATTGTACAATCACAATTAACTGCGATCTAGTTGAAATTCATAACTAGTCCCAGGCGAATGATCTTGGGCCTAACCAGCCAGATCGTAGGTCACTTTTCAAAGCGGCCTATAACTACGCACTGAAATTTAGTATGCTAATACAGTCAGCAATCTCGGTGTAATACCAAACTCCTCTCATCAAATAAACACGAAATTGAAACACAAAAAAAATCTCTTGCAGTTAAGAATCATGAGTTCGCTGCAACTTGAACCATTTAAAACGCTTTTCTTCGTACTTTGCTGTGTTTTTTCTCTTTAAAAAGAACAACAAGAATAATTGAAGTGGAAATTGTTCAAAGCATCAAAAGATGAAAATGCCGGACATGAAAGTCTTAAAAATTTACCATCGTCACGGAAATATCTTAAAGCAAACTTCCATTCGATGACTTGATATTCCCAAAATCCATAAAAGTAAAAGATTCTCACTTATACGAAAGAAATAACAGCAAAAGTATTCGAAAGCATTTCACTTCACCTGTTCTGAAAAGTTTCCTCCTCTCAACCTTTCTTGTCAGCGAGCGAAAATTTACCCCAGTGCAACAAGCTTCCCATTGGGGAGATATGCGACCTTTTAATGCGCTTCCTGATTTCGTATGCAATTGTAAAGTTAACATCCATTTAAATGAAATTATACGAATGTTTTCAGCATGCATCACGAAAGGAGTTGACGTGCATATGTGGTGGGTGGATGTGGGGATGTATATGTGACTCCAACGGGATCACAGGGTTTGTTGAAATAAATTTAAAAAGATCGAAATGAAATGATTTTCACAGTACGCGACTCACATTCAGAGTACCAGAAACACATTCCTTGATAGCGTGCACATGAACGTTCCTTCCAACTCCTATCTTTCCGGATTTCATTAAATTTGTACGAGAAGATTTCACTGAAAAAAATATATATAGAACTTTCACAGAAACATTAACTGTCGTGTGCCTTGTGCTTGCGTTGCAAATCTACAGAGAAACATCTTATTAAATTTTTTTCCGAGTCAGTTTCAGAGTCAATTCAATTTTAATATGTGAACGCATTTAGTCAAATTGAGTGGGAGTGTAACGCCATCTGTTAGTGAGATGCAGGTTGTTACGCCATCTGTTGAAAATTTATCAAGGCTTTTCAATCTAATGAAATCTAAAGTGGAACCAAAAGTTAACGTGCTCTAGATTGAGAGCTCCAGTTGTTTTGTCTTAGGGCCCATCATCCAATTAACCGCTGCCCATTTAATCCATTTCACAAATACAGAAAATCTGGTTTAAATTCGAAAAGGTGCTTTTGCCACTCATAAATAGCTCCGAACGCAATTAAATGTTTCGTTTCTACTGATAATCGGCTTTCGCCCCAACATATTTGCTAACCACCACCGCCGCCGACGCCGCCCGTGCAGAATTAATACGTGGCTAAACAAGTTTTCACAGTAATTAAATCGATGAGCGATTGTAAATAAAATTTTCATTTGTTTTCCGTGATTTTTTCTCTGGCTCTTCTCATAATTCCCCCCGGGTATTATTCGCTGAACAAAATACGTTGCAAATTTTGTAAATAAAATCTGGACGAAACGGAATAAAAATGTTGTAAATTTATTGTTTGTTGATAAATTGAATGTGAAACGTGAAATTTATGTAAAACAAGATTTTTTTTATGCGATTATTAAGGATAATTGAGGCAAAATTCAGATCAAAACAAAAAATTTTCTGTGTTCAGTTACGAGGTTTAAGTTTAAGTGTGTTGTTAGGCCTAGGCCAGTGAGCGTAAGAGGAAGTTGCACGAGTTCGATTCGATTTAGACTAACTTTTATTGTAAATACTGAAAATATCAGAGATTCGTAAGGAAACAAAGATTAAACCGACTGCTACAGTATATATCAAATGCGACTCTTTTTTTTCACTGAAGAAGGACGTTCGTCTTGACGTTTCTAAGTTTCAGGCTATGGAGACTGTTTTTATTTTTAGTAAGTTTGCAGCAACTAATATAGTAAGCAAATATAGTTAAGAAACAGAGAACAATATAGAAATGATGATATAAAGGAAAATGTGTGTTGTTTTCCAAATTTACATGACCAAATTTATGCGAATCCCCACAAACTGTAAGGGTAAAAATCTTGTGACATATCAAGCTAAGATGAGATGAGGTTATCGAAACGTTTTCTTGTATAATTATCTAACAAAATAACTGTAAATTTCATTTATGCTTACTTTAAGATTAATTTTATTCCATTTTTATTTTAAGAAAAATCATTTGTTAGCGGACAGTAAAAAAAAATCGGGCAAGGACACACTTTTTTTTGCACCTTTCTTGTCTAATTGACGAATCATATATGCTCGCACTTACAATCGTTGTATTAACTGCACTTTTATTCGTTTATTTTGTCTATAAAAACAAAATTCAGCACACTATGCTAAGAGTTTTCAGTTTTATGTTTTATGCGTAAAGTGGCATCAACGAACTGCTAAAGATTAAATCCAATTTCTATTGAGATAGGGCAGCATGGCTACTCGTATTATTGCTGGAGTATGTGTATTTTGATCTAATCCAGAATGCATAAAAAAACACAACTATTGTGCCCCCAAATGGAAGAAATCAGGTTAACTCAAATCTTCTTCAAATAGTTAAGTCACTGGCAGTGGCATTCTAAAGCCTGTCTTCAAGGTAATCTGTTCCTAAACTAAAATGAGGATACATCGAACAGCTTAACTTGCTTACATTACGAAACCTATTCTCTTTTTTTTATCTCTTGTAACTATCGTAAAAAGCCAGTAAGGAAACTTTCCCCTCAAAGCACTTGCAAGATACAACTGCACCGCTTCGAACTTAAACGTTCAATGTCCAGAAAGTTTTATGTGCTTCTTCAAACCATTGCTCCTTGCCACACAGTGAGTGAAATTGGTAGAAAACACAAATTATTTTTATATAAAGCAATAACAAAAGACAAATAATGTATTGACATCTAATGTCGGAAACTTTCTGCAACTTTATCGGTTGCCAGTTCTGTCGCCAACGAAATTTTTTAATGTGGAAAGTTTTCCACACACCAAAGAAGAAAATGTACGCCCGTTCCTATAATCAGATTACGATAATGTGCAACTGTGACCTAGATATGATAATTTCCAATTTCCAAACTCATATTGAATTTCATGCCTACATAGTGTGTCTGTTTTCTATCCATTAAGGAAGTAAAGTCCTTAAACCTGCCCGGCTAGAGTCTAGGGCTGTGTTAATCGGTCCTCCCTGTGAAGTTGTTTAACTTGAATATGGCAATTCACGATCTCCACGGGTGATGTTTGCCGTGTTTTTCCATTTTGTCAACAAACAACAGCAGCCTATCCAGCATATCTCTTAATTATTTCTGTCATATTCATTTCGTTAAGAGGACGGAATTTCTTGTATTTTTCTTTCTTTGCGCGCAGCCACATAATTTTCATTTTCAGATACGACTTTTATCCTCCTGAACGTAAATATTGAAATGTTCACACATGAAATATTTCGCTCTAAAGCAAATTGTTCAACCTGCTCTCGACCCCTTCCGTTTACACAACGAAACCCTCCCGAAAGTACACTTCGCAAATTAAGCTGGAAAATTGTTTGTTTTGCCCTCTCCACTTTCCAACTGAAATTAGAACTGTTTCAACTGTTTCAGCGTCACGATGTAATTAAATTTGCGTTTGAAACGCTAATGCCTCGCTGATTTTGTGAACTGTGGTCCCATTGGTAATAGTTGGTCGCCGTACAAGCGTAAAAAAAAAGTGTGCCGTTGCAGCGAAACGAGAGATAATTTGAAATGAAGTCAGGCATTTCCTATTTTCTGATGTTGTATAAATAGTTAGTATTACAGATTTACAAACTGTTATACGGCAATGTGGAATAGGCGCGGGTAACGTTCGAAGGAGCACTTCTGTCTTGCATTAAAATACCTCATCTCAAAGTTAGCTAAATCAGGTAAAAATTGTATAAAAATCGAAATAAAAAGAAGCAAAACTTGTTAAAATGTTGTGTACAGTTAAATCAGTGTTGACAACAGAAAGCCCTACTGAAAATTTATGTGAATGTACCTACATTAACACGTAAGGGAGTAACTAAGTCGAAGCAATGCGCATACAAAATTAGTTTATGAAGAACAAAATATTTAAAAAACAAAAGCAAAAAACAAAATGATAATTATAAAGGAACAAAATGTGTTATTAGTTATGTTTTCTTTTTTTATTTTGTAAAAAGAGAGTATAAATTGTATAAACTTGGAACAAATGGAAAGTAACTGTAAATTTTTGTACGTCATTTTATTATAAAGCAATTTTAGTTATTATTATTCATGAGTAAGGAGCGATTAAATTGTAAAATGATTTTTAAATAAAAGAAAAGAAAACTTAATAAGAAATCGGTGTTTTTTTTTACCGGGCACTCAAAACAAATTCGCTTACCCTCGTTATAGATTTAATAGTTCATTGATAATAATAGTATTAAAGCCAAGGCTAGCATATATATATATATCGAAGATCTTAGTATTAGAGCTTTGGCTACAACGTCACATAAAAAAATTTACTTTACTTACCAACTTCTTGCGGACTGTTATAATGAGTCTGTTTGATCATTGTACTAGGAATTTCCTTTTTTCTTTTGCTCTCGCACGTGACAGAATTCTTAAATCAGAATCCAGGCCTATCGATTGATCGACCTCATACTTTTCTTAAAATTAGGAATCAGGATTCAGCTGTGAAACCGCACTATTAATAGAAACAATCGATCTCGATACTATCAATGATAATGAGAGCCTGAAAACTCTTCTTTCCATTGACTTCAGTAAGAGCTTTGACTTCGTAGATCATTTTAAACTACTTCTCTACGAATTTAAGATCCTCCACAGCGGTGTACCCCAAGGTTCAATACTTGGCCCGCTTTCTTTTTTTCCTATTTATTAATGACCTTTTAGATGCTATCATCGATGCTCCTGTTTACCTACTACTGGCGGGCTGGGCAATTGTTAAATGTATCTGTGGTTGGGCCTCAAAAGACAGCTTGCTTCTCACACCCACCAAATCTCCATGTTTGGCTGGATGTATATAAAATCAACATCCATTCTGTTGACTTCCACAAGAAGTCTCGGTATCATCATCAAACAATTAGCTCCATCTCCATCTTTGCGGAGCACTCTTCCTCTGTTCAGTGTACTCAGGACCTCTTATCTGGTTCTGGACAAGGCACGGTTTCATATAGAAGATTTTTTTTAGTTATTGAATCATTCGTAATGACGTTTTTCGGGATACTTTTTCTTTTCTTTTTAATCTATTTTTTATTTCATATTTTTCGTTTTTCATTTTTCTATTAATATTATTTGTTCTTCTAGGTGTTTCATAAAATTCTCTTCGCTTATATTTTCTGTGCAAAATTCGTGGTGGCCGTCTAAATGATGATAATGTTTCTTGTTTTCAAAAACGAAGGCTGGGAATAATTAGAAAGGATCGGACCCAATAGTCGATAGTCGACAAAAAAGTTCGCAGCCCATAGAGCAGTAAAGGAATAACAAGTGATTTTACCAACATTTTACGAGTATCACGATGGGTGTGTGATGTAGCAATCTACGCAGAGTTCCATAAATTTTTGAAACCACACTGCTACCATGTGTAGACCAAGTTAGTATTGCATTGAAAATTATGCAAAGATTGTTAACAAGTTTGCTAAAAGTAATAAGAGTTGTATCTAAACAAGCTAGAAAATCTTTCGAATTAAAATCATTTCTGTACATAACAACAGCAGAAGATTTCGAGGGATCCAGATGTGCCCATGTGGATTAGGCCATAAAATCATCACTAATTCCGTTCTCCATCAAACGTCTTGGGATTGAATAATAAATGTGACAATCATCAGCGAACAGATGAAATTGGCAATTTTGAATCATTTAAACCACATAATTAATGGAAAAGCATGTGGGACCCAGAATAGACCCTTGCGGAACATCACTAAATACAGGCAAAAAAGCTGAGCAATTCCGTTACAGTGTAAATAAGGCGTAAATAAGTCTCTCAAGACTGTTAATTAGAAACGGCAGGATGATTTTGTTTGTGAAATGTCTACCTAAGCACCTCCTGAGTACAAGTGTCCAGGCATGATCACTTACAAATGTTTTGTGAGTCACACTTTGAAACGGGATTTTCACCTGCGACTATATCCAGGTAGAGTAAAATGCTTATATGCAATTCTAGGAATTGCTCTTGATGGACTAACATTATTGTCACTGCACTACAAAAATTCAGATGGAAATTTCACCGATGATCATTTTTCGAAAATTTCTAAATTTACCAAGGTTTCTGCAGACTAGTTTATTTTTTTTAGGACAATTGTAACTGATTTATTTCGTGCTATTTTGAGATATAAATCCTTTTGTTCAGGTATAAAAAGAATTCCAAATATTATTCTTGATTTTCTTACAAAATCACCCTTTTTTAGGGAAGCTGGTAAATCGAGAATATTGGAGTGAAAGACAACCAGGAAGTAATATTTTAATGAGGTGAGAACTAGGACCACATTTATCGAGATGGCAGTGGAAGAGTACAAATATGGAGCTGGACCTGCTTCATGGAATGAGAAAAACCAATTTTTCACCCAACAACCCGAAGAAAAAATTCTTTTTCAACGAGACATTTTCGCAGGATTTTTACATCATTAGCATCCGGGCAAGTACATTTTTAAGAACCTCCATCAAAGCAGGATAACCTGCCATCCACTAACTCCTGTGGGTGGTTTACGAATCACGGAATTCAAACTCTTAAGCTACGAACATCACTGTTCACTACGTCGTACTTAAAAATCGATTCGACAACGTCACGACAATTGTTTTCCTCCTTTCTATTATTCTTGGAATTTCTAAAATTGGTCGACCTTTAATTTACAAATTTCCCTCAAAATCAATTCTGAACCTCCTTACAAATACGTACCCAATCCTGCTCAGTTTAAAGGGCATTTCTATTCCAGGAAAACGACACTTTTCTAAGATATCCGTGCCCTAAGCCTACTGTCGTTCCACACGAAAAGAAAGTCAACCATAATGTTGGTTTTCGTTCGATACATTTCGGCAGAGGTGAGGTCAAAGGTAACTGAAGAAAATGCTCCAAATTTCTTGTGTAAATGGGAGCTCCGTTTAGGAGGGTACAAAACTTCTCTGTCCGTCGTCTTCCTGAGAATGATTCCTAATTGCGCAGTCAATGGATTTGAAAATTAACACCTTAGTGCTATTTTAGGCGGCTGAATACCCCATAAATAACGGGATAGTTACAAGGCCGCAGGGCCGCAGGAGTCGTTAGCTACGAAAGGAATGTTATCCTCTGCATTAAATTACGAGCAATTTGTGCGCGAATTGAGTTGCGTAGGGGTAACCTTGGTGGGGTTTAAAACTGATAACGATTGCATGTGCCGGAAGTATAGTGAAGTCAGGTCCACAAATAAAATTTTCGGCAGCCGGATGTCGGTACACAGCTTTGCTCTCACGGCAAATTTACGTTCTTTTACAATGATGACTTTTTCCTTAACGTAAAGTCAGCCACGTCGTTAATCTCGTTGGGTGGCCTTATGGACAAAGAGGAGAACCCTCCATAAAGTGTGAAATTACACTCCTCTTTACGAGCCGTTATCAGGACCACTGTCTTCCATTTTCACATCCACACTCCTTTACGACAGGCTTTCTACGGATCCACACGCCCATATTCATATTGAACCACATTGTCGAACCGCGTGAACTCAAATGGCAGCTGTGCGATACTGGTTTGCCTGTCGAGTACTTGAAGCGACACTAATAAGAAATGTGGCATAGGAGTGAATTCCACTCTAGCCTGCTCCAAACATGATATCACCAATACCACCTTAACTGCCTGTCCATTCACACCCAAAATTCAAAAGTTTCGCAGTGAAATGAAACGTTATCTCCTGGGCCTATCCATTACCTCGTTGTGAATGGAATCTGCACGGAAAAACTCATGTTCCAAACGCCCCTTAAACACACCCATCCCCACCCCTTTTCTGTTTGAGGCACAATAGTTATGGCGGGCATTTGAGAAGATTTCAAAATCGCAGAAATTACAACGCACACAGAACAATCATGTGACCCGGAGCCTTACAACTAATTTTGTTCGCAGTCAGTCACACCCAGTCCATGGGCACACGTTTAATTTTAATGGCTGCAGTCTCCCATCGACCCAGCCCATTTGAGGACAGGTCAACTATTTACCACACAATAAACGGTTCATTACCACAGTCCTGTCGTCCTGTGCAGTTATGCTCTGTAAATCGGACGACAATATCCGCTGCTAATAATTACACCACCAGCTAGAGGGGATTATGTAATAGTTGTCGTCTAGTCATTAAACAGACCTGGAAAGGCTGGGGCCAGATCCCATGCAGTTAGCTAAGTAAAAACGCCATGAACGGATACGTGCAAAGCACCCAGATGAGGTCGCACAAAGTAAACCCAGTGCCCCAGAGTGATATCGTAATACGAAATTAATAGCTCCACAAAGCTCTGGAGTTCTGGCACTGGGCCCAAGGTGGAAGCGGAAGGAGGTGGCGGTTGGTTAAATTCAATTTTCCATTCAGTTTCATGTCAATTTCTGGTGTGTGCGAGAATGTCCCCATGGATGTGGTCTGGGGCGGCTCTGGGAGCGAACTCATGTGTCCTTCGTTTCCTTGGCACTCGTTTCCATTCGCTTCTTGACAGATGAGTTAGTCTGGGGTGGCTGCTATTTGGCCAATAAATTTAATGCACGAATAAAATTTTGTTGCTTGTTACATAATCAAACGGAGTCGCGAAGGAGTACGGTCGTGGAGGTGTGAAAAGGTCGCAGGGCACCCATTTGTCTTTGACCAAATGCGGGGAAGTAGACCGAATTCCATTTAAAAGAATTTACGGCGTGATAAGCGGCGGCGATCACAGCCTTCTATTTATAGGGATCTATCGCAATTAGGAGTCTGTCAACCGCAAAGTACCTGGGCATGTCCTCCATTTCACTAAAAACTTAATTTCAACGTCTTCATGGGTTCCTGGAATTATTGTACTGCTGCGGGTGGAGCCCAGCATTCCCAAAGTTGTGTAAGACCTTTCTAAAGGAGTGCTCTGTGCTCTCCTTTTGATCGGAATACCAGCGCGCTGAGTCAATAGAAAAACAAATTCCTCCCCAGACACTATCGGGTGAATGGAATTCTTGGTGATGCTGGCTTTATTGAATTTTTAGAGAAATTGAAATTCGTGAAAGGAATTCATTGCACTGGGATGGCTTCGATTCTATCAAAAATGGGGGCGCGGACGGCGACAATGAATTTCGAGGCGAAAATTATAAATGGCAAGTCCTGCTGAAGGATGGCGGTTAAAGCTCAAAGACTTTCTTGGCGTTGTCGACCTGTGAACAGGAACGTTAATTGGCTTTTGGCTGGTGGGATTGATTGGGAAACCACTTTGAATCCTCCAAATATTTAAGGCGGTTTGGTTTGGACTGCTGTCGTTTGGCTTCGTGTTACACTGCACAGTGGTATTGCCGAGATTTCCGTTGGTAAGGAGGTGGGAACCCAAGAGGAGTGACACAATTCCTAAAAATGGCGACTAATATTTTGTAAGATTCGCCTAGAATCTACATCGCCTTATCATATTGTCTCGAGATTTTAAGAGGAATAAGGAGATATAATACAGACAGAGTGTGCGACAGACGAGAAAGAAAGTGGCTCCCAAACCGAAGACACAAATTAACGTTGAGGATATTATGGATGAAGTCGAAATTCAGAATTCTATATTACAGCAACTCCAAGGCTCCATCTCGAAGCATCTGCAATCTCTGCCGGTTTTCACTTCCCATCCCCTTCTGTTCAAATATTCCTGAAAAATGTAAAGTAAAAGTGGAGAATTGCAGAATAGAAAAAGGATCCAAAAAGTGGACCGCCCGCTTCGGATCATATTCGTAATCGACTTCAGTTAGTAAACGATTACCCAGCGAAAGCTTCCGAGATCCAGTAGAAAAATGCCTCTGTTCTATAGTTTAACGTGACAAGAGCACCTGACAACAACTTTGTATTAGGGGCGGAACAGCATCGTAGAAGGCACCTCTCTATTCCATTCTTAGTAAAGTCAAGGGGAGAGGAGGCAATGGCAACACGCCTACGGCCTTCCATTTGCCATTGGATTGAGATTTATCAAAACGCCAAACATTCCGAAATACCTTAATATGGAGCTGAAATCTGATTGTGACTCCTTTGTTCCCGGCGTTCCCACAGAATACGTCATTCAAAAACAGCCCTAATTAAGTAACTCGCCTGAAACTCTTGAGCTTGAGCCCCAAAGCATTCCTGCAAATTCCATGAAATGTTCCGATTGCGTGCTAATTCCAGAAGTGATTTTTGCCATACCTGTGCCGTGCGGGGTGCAGGGTATAGGGGG
>QYTT01084067.1:0-20800 GCA_006980735.1 Dasypogon diadema
ACAAAATTTTTATTTATCCTTCGTCGATATTTACTGTGTGGCAAAATCACACATCAGACTCAGCCGTAAAGAGGGTATCATATGATTCTCTACTAAAAAATTCGAATTAGCAATATAAATGATTTTATATTTGTGCTTAAAATTATCTCAAAATCAATCGGACTTGCACATTGATGAGAAGTGAATGTTTTTTCTCTACGTGAGCGCCGTTTAGTATATTATAGTTCTCAATAGGTACTTCTGCTGTAATATTAACCAAACTCTATAATCTTCTTAAAAAACTTTGTCAACATACAATGAGATATGTAGATGGAATGGCTAAAAGTGACGTAGATGGACAACGAAACGAACTCAACTATTGAAGGCAACTATTGCAATTTTAACATGCTGAGAGCATTTGTGATTGACAATAAGCACCTCAATCGGTGGTACCCAGATAAATTACCACGCCCTTTGCAGGAATCAAACTCGCACCCACAGAGGAGAAAATCTGCAAATATATAAAACAGTGCCGTGAAAATGCGTCCATATCACTCGAATACCTGAACAAAATTGCACTGGATAGCTGCATAAACATGTCAAGGTCTATAAATTCTTCGTAATTTAATTATAGCAAAATTCTCAGAACTTTTGAAACATCCCTCGTATAAACGGATAACAGACATGGACCTAAAATTGAACATTGCGGCACCCCAAGTGACAATTTGAATGGATGTGAGATGTCACTCTTTATCTGCATACGCTATAGTCAGCTAGTAATATACTTTTTCAATAAGGTGTTGGAACCTCTAATTTTTTAAGAACGACCAAGTGATTCATCGAATTGAACACTTTACTGAAGTTTTGGAAAACAAGTAGCTTCGTCGGAATCAATATTGTTCATTATATTCTCATTTAATTTTAACATCGCAGTAAGAGTGGTATGACCTTTACGAAAACCATTTTAACTTGAGGATAACAACTGGTAGCTGTTGAGAAAAGTGGTGATGTGATTATGCACTAGCCCTTCTAGAACTTTTGATAGAAATAATAGAATGCTGATTGGTATATGGTTGAAAGGCTGAGTGCCTGAATAGGTTTTAAACCTTTTTAATATAAGGTAATTAGGTTCTTGCAAATGGTTTGGTGAAAGCAGGAGTTTTGCAAGGATAGCTATTAGAATGCCCAGAATGGTATAATAAGGGGTGAAGATCTTCTTTTACATGGTCAAACTACCACAGATGCGTCTTTTGCCTTTCCAATTGTCTTTCTCTCCAAGATAATTTTGGGTATTGAGTGGATGTTTATTCTAGACTGTATTTTTGTAATAATATTACTAGAAAAAGCATAGCTTCTAATTTGCAGATATGTTTTTTTAATTACTTGTACACACGGTGTTTGAGAATTTATTAATAGTGTGCGTTTTGATAAACAAAAACCAGCGATCTCATATACATGCTGGTCTTATCTGTGGTAAAAAGGAGGTCCAAAAATTTACTTCACTTATTGCCTTTTTTAAAATTGTCTGTACCAATTATGAAGACAAGTACAGATTGCTTGTAGACTTCCAAAAATTGTGGATTTATTCTCCTACTCACTTTTGGGGCAGGTTAATATTTACATGTGAAGTGTTTTTATTGTGTTGTCATTTGGATATTGTATATTTTGTTTGTGTATTTGTCACAATTCAAATTGCACTTCGCTCTGATTTTTTTTTTGTGATTACAAGCGCTTAAAATATTCAAATGATAAGAAAAAATTTTAAAATTAAAATCAGTCGTCCTAAATTTTAAGTCTGCAACTCAAAAATAGAAACATATAGACCTCCATTTTTAGGGTTGAAATCAAAAATTGTATAAAATACCTGCGAAGCAAAAAACTGATTTCTTAATCTATCTCTGTGTATAATTTTGTGGATAGTATACTAACTTTCGAAATTTTCTGTATTTTAATAGACAGCCTTGAGATATGCGACACAGATTTATTCAAATCAGATATTTATATATATATAAGATTGATATCGCTTCTACATTACTCTATATCGCCTCATTAAGACTTCCGTCTTGCTTATTCTAGAATTCATAATCTTTTAAAAGAATGTGAAGAGCGAATTTTCGATAAGAAATTTCTGGGTATCTTTCGTGATTGTTTTTAAAAACTTTACTCTAAGCTTGTTGAGAGTGAACTAAAATTTCTGCATCAATGCGTCAGTATATTGATAAAAGTCTTCATGCTATCTTTAAGTGTCAATCAATGCCTTATCAAAAATAATATCTTTTTTTTATATGTGATTTTAATTGTTGTTATGTTTTTATTCAAATAATAAGATTCATGCTGGTGCGCATACAAAGCGCTCACTTTTAAAACTCATCACATTTATCTAAGGTCTAAGGTATGACTGTATATTTTCAAAAGTTTACAAACCATATTTAGATAAATATCCTGAGATATTTACCTCTTAGGCTTATTTTTTTTAAATTACGCGCAGTCTCTCTACTCTACGTCAAAAGAGAAATTTCTAGCCTTCACCTGAAATAAAGATACACTCTCTCTAAATTAAATTATATATTATAATGTCTAATTATTATTTTTTTATTATTCTGTTATTTTTTTATATTTTTTTTAGATTTAGAAATTTTACAAGAAGTTATATGCGTTCGTTCACGGAAATTATATTATGGTCTATAACATAGGATTAATTATGAGATCGCATTACTAACTCAGCTTTGTGCTTTTAGTATTATTGAATAATAAATGAGTCAACATTACATATATAAAATTGAAAGTTTCCACTGTACTTAAAGTTGCAAGTTGTTATGATGTAGATATTAGTCATCCATTTAAAAAAAAAATGCTCATGATGTTAATATAACTTGGAAGTTTGACAATTCCTTCCAAGCGTGTGTCATATCTGAATTATGTGAATTGTTTGTCTTATCCTTACCTTTGTCTTGTCTTACCTTATTTAACTGATTTATTATCAAAGATTTTTAGAAGGCCCATGGTAGTACTACGGTTCCTTCAAAAATAAGGTCGCTTTCATTATGATGATATTTTGTTGCTAGGAGCATCTAGTGTGAAAAGGATCAACGAGGACATATCCTTTGTCCAACGCGAAAGGCTAATAGATAAGGTAGAATCACGATTTAAATCCCGGAGTATTGGCTTGCTCGATTTAGTAGAAATTGTAAACAACATGAACAACAACAGTGACTTTAACTTTGTAAACTAAAAAAATGGTTTTTGATGTTTTCCCAAAAGTGAAGCAAACAATCTCTTGAATAATAAATGAATCATCCTAATGGAATCCACCCAGAACTGTGAAAAGAGTTAATGGTGACGACAATACTAAAAGTTAAGAGCTCGAAAAAGTTTGAGGCTTTGGCCATATTAACGGCATGTTAAAAATTTTTGGAAAAGTGGTATTTCACCACTTTGGAGGCTTACCTTGAAATCAATTAAGTAGTGATTAAAATTGAAATCATTCCTTTGAGATGATCATTAATCTGGTACTGAATGTGTGGAAAGAAGAGCTTTTATACCATAAGAAGCAAGTGGTATGAATTTTTCGAGATATAAGAACAGCATACCAAATATTCGACAGAGACATATTATTAAAAATATTACAAAAATTTGGTATTGGGAACACAGAACTTAAATGGTCTGCAGACTTTCTATCGAATAACACCCAAAGGATTAAGATAGGACACGAGTGATCAATTTCATTGCAAATTAAGTTGGGATGCCACAAAGATCTGTTTTGAAGGTATTGCTTTTTATGGGGTTTATTAACGATTCATAAAAAGTAATGAAAAACTGAACATTAGCGCTTTTCGCAGATACTTTTGTATGTTGGTTGCAATGAATCCTATAGATTAAAGTGAGAGAGTTATGCAAGAATAAAGAATGAGTAAGTAGATGACGTCTAATATTAAAATGTGATAAGTAACACTGCATACAACAATACGGTAAACAAGAATTCTAATGAATGTGTTAATATTGGTATATAAAGTAAGAAATAAATTAGTTTCCACGTACTTGAATACATACATATCTGAGTTATATAAGGCACTATCTACCCAATCAAACTAGAAATAATAATAGATTTAGGTTACCTGGCTTTAGAGATGGAAGATAACAAAATTCTCATATATACAAGGGATTTAAATTGTATAATAAATTAGCTTGCCTGAATAATAATATATCGCCGGATTATGTAAACCTAGAGCCAAATTATGTGTCAGCAATTGAACTTATGGTGGAATCAATGTAAAAATCCTGATTGGAATTTTGAAGTTATTCAGCTCAGAATTCCGTCATAAGTTCAGTGGACAATAAGAACGAATCGAATTACATAATCTGGCTCATATATATTTTGGTGTGACGCACGTCCTGCATAAATTTTCTAAGCATGGAGATTCAATTCAGTTCAATTCAATAATAAGTTCAAAATTCCAATTAGAATTTTTATAGTGATTTTGTCATAAGTTCGATAGCCGGTGCAACTGGATCGGATTTTAAATTGAGGAGCTCCACTTCAAAATGCAATAACTGCATAATAACAGAATTTTATTTCATTTTATTTCATTTATATTGAAAATAGCACTTTTTGATCTGTCTGTGATATTATATCATTAAAAAATATGATTTATAACCCATCTTAATTATAACAGAAATCAGATGTGAGAAGAGCGAATTCAAATTATGTCTATTTGATACCAAACTCAATTTCTGATGGACATGTAGTTAATGCGTTTTACATGCTGTTAATTTTTTCCCCACCAATCACATTACTCCTGCGCTTATTTTAGTTTATTATTAACAACCAACCTGATTAAGGTTTTAATTCTTAATCAAATATTCGCCCAAAAGTTTTGATCATGAAAAGTGCAATAGTCTTCTTTGAGATCATATATTCACTACCAGCAGCATACTAATGACAAATTTAAAATTATTTTATTCTTATGTTGATGAGCTTCATGATAAGTTTTGTCAGCGTAAAATTATTATATTTTTGTTTTTAGTTAAATACGTTTTTTTGTATTACGTATTTTTTGTATATTTTAATGCTTTCTAATACTCGACACTGCCTTCAGTTACTTTATTTTATGCAATAATCCAGCTCGAAGGACCAATGTAAAATACTTTGAATAATAAAACGACAACTTTACGCAATATAAGTTTTCATTACTGTCATTTACTTAGACTTGTTGAGGGCCTTTACTACTGGGGGAAATTCTTTAATAGCTAATTAAATAGTAAAAATTAATTGTAATCGTACTCTATTGCTAGATGCAACGTGACTTCTGTCGGATATCAAATTTACTGCCTTCTGAAATTCCCTATTTTTGGCAAAATATTGCGTGAGAAACTGTATTTAGATTACATTTTATAAAATATGAATGAAATGGTTTAGGAAAAAAGGTTTTTTACACCCTACGACTCTACAGGGCATATTATATGCAAAAGCAGGCTTTTCAGAAATAATGATAGTTTCAATTTACAAATAATTAACGGCCATATGCATATGTTAAGTAGGGAAATGTACGATCATTATAAAAATCATTCAGAAGATGAGCAAAATTGTAAGTGTGTAGCCTTCGCGCTAACTGGCCTAGTTTAATTTTAAATTAGAATTTTTAAGAAAAGGAAGCTTTCCACTTTATTTTCAAATTTATAATACTTTTGTATTTTAGACCTCTTTTATTTTTGAAAATTTTTGTGTCGTTAATGTGCGTAATCTTTTACAGCGTGATTTTTCTGTTGTTGGAGCGTAAAACGATACTAGTCATATAACATTATTGTTTGTAGGTTAACACTCTTAATTTGTTCGACTTTTCAACTTTGGAATACACCACCAGTTAAGCGTACCCGATTTAAAAAAAACGAATAATTGTGGAATTGGCAGATCTTTAAAGAAAATGTTAAAAAAATCGCTGATTTTTTTTTTCTAAAAGGCAAAAAAAAAATAGTGAATACTAATAAAACAAATTTTCTGTACATTTAACTAAAGAGAATTTTATGTAGTTTAAGTATATCTAAAGAAAAAGACGGTTCGATTTTCATTGGTGGAGGAAACAGGGAAACCAGTTAAAAAATGTGGTTTCGAGAAAAAAGCATTTAAAGTTTACCCAACAAAATGTGCTAAGCTAAAATTACGAGACACTACGAATGAACGAAATCTAACATAAAAAAGCATCTTCAGTGTTGCCAATACAATAAAGGGGCAGTTTACAATTCAATTTAACCTTTTAAATAATATCCCTTCATAGAAATCATCTGTTTGCCGACAATACAACAAACAAGTGCATATTTTCGAATACTATAAAAAAACGAAAATCGGTTTTTCCCAACTTCCACCCTGTTGTTCCCCCTTAAGCTTATTAAATTTATTTTATTTTTTATTATTTCGAATTTAATTTTCTCGAAATTTACGTACAAATTATTAAAGATGTATATTACATAACCTTCTATACCATCCTCAGGAGTCCATCCACTTCTGATGATGGTCCAGAATGTACCAAAACAATTTTCAGTTATAGAGCTTTTCTAAAAATACTGTCGTCCACCATGCAACCAATAGTAGTAATAGTAATATAGGTTTCAAAATCCGGAACAAATTAAACATAATCTAAAGATTTACTACTTTGCGAGATAAAATTATTTATTTTGTGAGAATTTTAATTTCAAGGTATATTGATTAGAAAAACTGATTGCAAACCAGACGTGACCTGTATTTATTCGCATAATTTACCCATTTCGCGATACATAATAATTGCACGCAAGTCTCTCTAATCAACATGCATATTTTTGCGTTTCATGTAAAACGTGTTCAAATTTCTGTTGAACTGCACTTGAAATGTTCGAAAAGTCTATTGCGTTTCATTTTAATAGCAGAGGTATAAACTGTGTGATTAATTAATTAGTTTAATTGGAATGCATGCTCGTGTGCATTTGATAGTTATATGTAATTAATTTTTGAGTTTGCTAGGCTTTTATGTAAGAGAAATACGGAGAGAAGGAAGAGTTTTAATATGTTTATGTAATTATTTAAATGTAAATCATTTCCGAAACTGAGAAGTAGTAAATATTCTTGACACAGCTTTAGATAAAGAAAACTTATTAGATATATTTTCCTTAAATTTCAACTGTGAATTTCTATTGCAGCTATATTAACTCAAGTTCTCAAAAACCTGCTACAGTGGGAGGTTATTGAATTGCAAACATTTGCAAAAAAAAAATGAATTTAGTTCAACCTCAAACTGCTTGCTGTTCGTCTTTTCTTACCAAAATATCTCCACTATTTCTATTGCAATTAATATAATTATTTTACGGACTTTCCAAAATCAAAAAGAAAGGAAAGAAATAGACTACTTTAATGAATTTTTAATTGAAAACGTGCCCCAGAGGATAGTGTTATTAAAAACTGGTTGTTTCCCGCAACTTCGTCGGCCAAAGTGCAATTTCGAATTATTACGATTCAGACCTTTCAATTTCCGCCTAAGTTTCGTTGGCTGCAGACTCCGCAGCAACATCACTGAAGCACTTACTCTGAGGACAAGTTTATGGATTGGGAGATCCGGTGGCTTGAAAATATTTAGAAATACCAGCATCATCTGAGCTTACCATTGAGGCTATCAGTTTGTATACCATTTCTGCACCTCCAAACGAAGTCAATAACACGTCATTAATAGCGATGGCCTGGTAATTTTTAAGGGCCAGAGTAGCATACTCGCACAACGAGGTAGTGTCAAGAATCTTTTACAAACCAACAGACAGACAGACATATGAAACAAAGCAACACAGACATATGAAACAAAGAAACGCTCACGTGACATTAATTCAATCAAACATGCTGTGAAACGCCGTACAGCATCATGGAAATAATAATTAAAGGAAAGGCCATTATCCGACAAAATTAAGCAATTTTTTGTATGTGCCCGGATAGTAGCAATGTGTTAGTTTTTGTCATGGAAGTAGTCAATCCGTGGTATTTGATGATACCGAAAGTAATAAAAAGTTTGAAAAGAATTTCCTATATGGACCTATTAACTCATTTGTAATTTCACATGGAATCTCACAATTATTTGTACACATTTTCTCGTTGCCCCCATTAATTTCAAGTGAAATTTCTTGGTGCTGCCATTGGAAAATAAGGCGACATAAAAACTGCGGGAACTAAAAATGTAAACAATTCGAGAAAGCTGAATTTAAACTTAATTTTACAACTAATTTATTCAGACATTTTGCCATTATTTCTTTTAAAAACACCAAGAACCCTTTTTAAAACACTTTAACTCCAACCTGAAAAATGACTTTCCGGATGAATATCGCCAATTGTTTTTACAACACAACACAGCGCACTTCATAGTAAAAATTTCACGTTTTCCGGTCTTTTTTAAAAAGTATCTTTTGTAGCAAGCAAACTTGGTAAGAATTCACAAAAATCGCTTTAAAAACACTTTACTTCGCACTTTGAAATCATCAAAACATTAGAAACGTCAAATATGGCGATAATCCCTTTGCCGGTTTTACCCCGAACCTAGATGTGAAAGTGCTTATCACATGTACACGGATTTTACACATTAGGGCCTTTCCTTTAGTTCTTATTTGCATGTACAGCATGCACCAGGAACTTTTGGGATGCACGATTCCCCAAACCGTACTTGTCTATACCGGAATTTTTGTTTTGAAGCGCCAGAGGTTTCACTCCAGTGTGAACGGGCTCATTATGAGCAACGATTTATATAACGTAAACCATAGACAAATTTTTCTGGTGCGGCGATACATAGAAGAACTACGAATCGTTCCAATCGTGTGGCGTATGTATGTTCAGGCCTCAGATGGGCATTTGTTACCTCTTCCCACCTCGTTCAGCCTACACACCTCCTCAATCCACGCGGCCACTGGTGTGGTCCTCCCTTTGTTTTGCTTGTGCCGCAAGCACAATTTCAACCTTGAGTTCCTTGAAGAATTATCTTTTTTTTTCAATTTCTTCCGAACTCGCATAGATATCGAGATGTGTACTCGAAACCCTGTAACCCTGCAAAAGTTGCATCTTTATGGGTTCCACGGTTTTTGAGTTTATTCTTTTCAATATTGTGAAAAATAAACGCATGTACAGACAGACACTACATTTTTATTGGTGTAGATTACAATCATTTTAAACATCAATACATGATTCATGCTATACTCAGGGATAATTATAATTCACAATACAATGCTTGCAATACAAAGGCCTTCGGTTGATCCTATCTTATATGTCGTATACTTCATCTTGTCATAATGAATGAATTTGGAAATGTTTAAGAAGATTTTATCTGTTATTGCAAATATTTATTACGCCATCGGCTATCTAAAGTCAACAATTCTTTTTTCTAAAATCCCTTCTTTTTATATAACATACACAAAACTATAAATAAATGTTTTTGCATCATTTATGTATAAAAGCTTGTAAATTTATCAGAGGAATGAAATCTGTAAAGGCCCTTCACGCTCCATTATTTATGGTGTGTTGAGATTACGAAGTAAATTTATACCACGTAACACTTTTATACAAACTCCTGTCAGAACCGATTACAATTAATTCTATTAGAAGGTTTCTTGAATCAATTTTATCTTTAACCTCTATGTTTTCTAGGTGTCACATTTGCCCTCAATTCATATAACTGAGACACAACTATAAATAAAGTTTCAGGGTATACACGCAACTTTGTATTAATTAATATAAACAACTAATGTAAACAAATGTTGTAAACTTTAGAATGTTGCAAAAACGATCGTATTTTCAAAAATCAAAATGTTTATTGAATTGTAAAGGCATTCTAATTTTAGAATTAATTTTTGAAAAACAGAAAACAATCAAATTCAATCGCTTTATCTCATTAGCATAATTATTATTAATGCTGAAAGCATTTGTTTTCTTCCTCATGAAATCCCCTTCATATAAATGATACAGAAGAAATTTTTTCAAGAGAAATATTTTAGATTAATCAACAAGTTCAATCCAGAACAAATTCAGAAAATTTATTTAAAAAATTCCGAAGTAATATTTTATCAGACTTAAATCTCGTCTATAAATATTATGTAGAAATATATTTCCACAGAACAGATTAGTTATCATTTTTAAAGCACACAAAATTCCCTTACTTTTCTCATTATATTTACGTTCAGAGTCTTCTGTTTAGAGGAAATATTATACTACCTTATTCATAGACAAAGTCACTTAAGGTTAAGAGCAGTAAAGATTTTATATAAGTTGCTTAAGTCATTTTCAACCTTGCCCAGATATGAAGATTTTCTGACTTCTTTCAATCATGTCCTGGCTTTACTCTTAGAATTGGAATGATGTTTTGCATGAGAGTAATACAAAGCTATTGATCTTTTGTATGATCTCATGACTTCGTGTTTCTTTTCAATGGGTTCCGATTACCAAATACAATAACCTGTGTATTTATTGGCCCTGGACAGATGGTTCATTAAAGCATCTCAAGAACTGGGGTTCTGCTTATCGAAGAGCGATATATACTGATCATCTCACTTACTATAATTTTCGTGATCAGTTTACTTCTGTTGTTGAGGCTTCGATAGATGCACTTTATGTGACGATCCTAAACAATTCTGGAGATTTGTTAACTCTAAAGCTGAGTGCGATGGTTACCCCTCTACATTATTTTTTGGCTCTAAAACTAGCAGTGGTCCTTAGATTCGTCGCAAATCTCTTCGGTGACCTTTTGAAGACTATATTTCTTGATGAGTTCTGTAATATTAAGTTTAATGAAATCCATCAATCACGGCGGATGAAGCGAAGGTTTTTCCCAATATCGCAACAGAGCTTGATCGTCACTTCTTAACAGGCGGTAATTTCAACTAGGCATCTTCGCATTATTTTTATCCCTTTTGTAAGCAGTTCAGTAGTTCTAGTGTTAGATACGGGCTTAGATGCCTTTCACAATTGATATTCTTTAAATCACCTTTACCTTTTTAGGTAAGAGGACTCGTCTTTAATTTCACCATAGACGGATACATTCTGTTTAAACTTGCTTGCACTAATAATCTGGGTGTCCTGTTGAGTTCATTTTTGTATTTGAGGATCGCATTGATGCTGATATTAAAAAAACTAACTCTGTGTTGGGCTGCTAGGGTTGCAATTTTGTTAGGCCTAACTTCGGATAGGCTAATCCGTCCGGTATTGTCTCTTTTCTATGCAATTCACGTGAATCGTCAAAATTTCAATTGGAATTTTGATCTTATTCAGCTTATAATTCCGCCATAAGTTCGATGGTCGATGCGATCGAATCGACTTATATCTGACTCTCTCTTTCATGTTTGAATGTCTGCTGGTGTCTGGGTCTTTTTAATTCCAGTTCTCTAGAAGCCAAATCAAAGGACGACTTTGTCAAGGTTACTTTGTTTATATACTTGTTGCTATTGTGGTCACCTTTTTCTTTTTATTATTATTCACGTCGCTATTATTTTTTTAGTGATAGTGTTTCTGTAGGAATCAGTCAATCAGTTTTTTAATGAATTTGTTAATAAGTAAATAAATGATGATAAATTGTGCAACTAATAGTTGAATATAGAGGGCGTTCCGTATCAAGCTAGTACCACATTATTGCTCGTGATAAGCTGATTAAAAAATTGTATGGGCATTTTGCCAGGTGAAAACTTGTTTCAGAGATAGGGGCTATTAATATTGAGTTGATAAATTATTGTCATACCTGGCAATAAGAATCTGGTAAACATAGAAGAAGGCTATAAAATTAATTTGTTTAGCAGACTTAAAAAAAAAAACATGATTGTGATGATTTTTAATTGTTTTGCTTATAGTAGATGTTCAAAGTGATTAATCTAAAAATCTAAATAAATATCACCGTTAATTGTTAGTAATTCAAATGGACCTATTCGATAATTAGAAACGATGCCGCACCAAATGTTAATTTTAAATCCTCGTTGATGCCTTACTTGCAGGATTTCATGGGGATTTTCTTGGGATCGTACTTGAAGATTATGGCAATTAAATGTTCTCTCCCTCGTAAAAGTTGCCTCATCGGTAAAAAATATTTTAAAAATAAATATTACATTATTCATATATGTTGCTAGGGCAACCAACGACAAAAATCTAATCGATTAACTGAGTGACCTTCTTTTTCTGCTTGAACCGATTGAAAATGAAAAGGGATAATGATGATGTTCGTGCAGAATTCGCCAGATGGTCGTCGACGGCTCCTGTAGTCTTGCTGCAATTCTTCTGATGTTGATGGTAGGATCCCATCTAATAACGTCCATTACTCTCTTGTCTAAATGACGTCGATGTTGTGAACGCCTTCCTTGGTCAATCGTTCGCGCATTGAAAGTTCCATACTCTAAGTCTTCTATGCTAAGTCTTCTGTTCGTATTCACAAATGTGTCCAAACTAGGAAGTCGTCTGTTTGGACAATATTCTTGCTGCAGTGACACTTCTTCCATCTTCACTACACACAAGGTGCATATCTGCATATTCCTCATTGGAAATAGACATGCGAAAAATTATCTATACATATGTATATGATTTTGTTGTATCGACGATTGAACTTGTGACGGAATTCCGCCACAAGTTCAGTCATCGATACGTTCGAATCGAAATACATAATTTGGCCCCTGATTAAATCAGCGATTATTAAATGCAATTGATAGCTTTAGATTTTATGTTCAATTTTATTCCAAAAGAAATGAATTTTTATGATACGTTTTATTCTTCATACATGTTTTCCAGCGATCGGCATGATATTTGAAATAAATCACTGCTGTATGTAAATTCTTTGCTAACAAAACTAAAATTTGCTACTGATCTATTGGTCAATGAGAAAAGTTAGGTCTTTTTGGCCGTAAAGATGAGTAATATTTTGCTTTAAACACTTAAAATTCCAGAAAAACATGGCAATTATTGCTTAAATTTATCAAAAATAGAAAGTAAAATAAAATTATCATAAAGATATCAAATAAACTGCACTGATTTCGATAGTCTATTGATTACGATGCTCAAGGTTAAAGAAGTACAGTCACAAATTACTTTCCATTTTGATCAAAACAGTCTAAAATATATAAAAAAACTCACCTTTTGACGCTCACCTTGAACATTACCAAATAATCTTATCTTTAATTTAGTAATGAAAGTTATCGAAAATATTTATTTATCGTAGGGGACATTGATAAAATTTTAATGTTTCCTCTCAGGAAGTGTAAATGCAATTTAAATCAAGAAATACCAAATATTTTATGAGAAAATTAATCTTATGGCCGGCTCGATTGAGTGAAAGCACATTTACCTGGCAAAGTACATAGATCTACTATGGCAGGAAGGCAGAAAGCAATAGACACTTAAAAGAACTTTAGCTAGAGAATAGTTTATAAAATTTTGCTTCTTGACCTCATTATGTTTTATAAATGTAGACTTTCTGTACAAATATATAATAACTTTTTTATATTCACTGACTACCAAGGTATCCTTAGTCAATTTGGTTAGACCGTTCATTTTGAATTACACTAATTCCAAGATCTCTGGGTAGGGACAGGAACGAATTATACACAAGTATGCCACATGATTGCGGTGTTACGAAAGATAATTCATGAAGATTTTTTTCTATTCAGATCAGTGGAATACAGGCCTATTACTATGCCATTAAAACTGTCAAGGAACAATTTAGTTTTCAAATTTTATTCAAATCTCTTTAACTAATACTTTGTCTAATCAGAGAAGATTCCTCTCATTGAAATTCTTTCTTGTTTTGCTACATGAAAGTTGATTGGACTGTTGTTAATATAATCCCTAAATTACATTATTTGATAGTATGTAATTTACAATAAGGTTCTTTGTGTGATAACAGAATTTGCAATTTTGATGGGGCACATTTTCAATTCAAGATAAACTTTTTTTTATGATAAAATGTCTGAATACTGATGTCAGACTTCAGCATGCAGGTAAATTGTAAAGAATTTTCTTAGAAGTTATTTTATTCAAACATGAGTGTTACCTTGAGACATGACATAAGCAAAAGAATTGCTATTGAAAATGTGGTTACCTCATATACAGAAAATTGGATTTTTGTGCATATCCAAAAATAAAATTGATTTTCAGTTTTAATGAGATATGGGAAGAAATTTAAACCAAATGTCATCGTTAGATAGAAGTGAGTGATGTTGAATTATCAAATTAAAAAAATATATATATACAATTGCATTCTTGAAAAATGAATTAATGCATTTCTTTGCAATTTTTTGTATTACATGAAATTCTTAATTAACTTTTCATAATTAATTTGTCTATACTTTCGTACTCTTCCTCGACAAAATACAAACAAATCGGCATTCACGTATGGGGACAAACTTACAAACTGATATTTACGTAAATTTTAGCGTGGCTTTCTTGTAAATGCACATCCGCACCGCTGTTATAATTTCAGAGTGTGCCAGCAAATTTGAAAAAAAATCTTTTATGCCATAGGTTTTGGGGCTGGTACCACCTGATTTCCCTGAGGAGGCTCATTTATTCCTTCAAAAATTTTGCGACTGGGTCTACAGATTAACGTCGATTCCGAACCATACAATTGTTTCAACGCTCAATGGTTTTTATATGATTAGTCTATTGTAAGAAAGAAAATCTCTGTTGGAAATCGAACTCGATATGTGACAAATGTGAGCTATCACGGTATCCACTGACTCACCTTCGTTAATATTTAAGCATGGTGAAAAGATTATTTTAAAAATCTGAGAAAAGCAGATATTTGATGATATAATTATTAATTATTAAGATAGTAGGGATTAGAGATGAAAGGATGATACATTGATAATAATTATTTACATAATTGATAAATGATCTCTAAATTTTTTAGAAGATATTCAATAAGAGAAGAATAGTGAAATTATCTACGATCCCATTCTTTCTACACAGATTTCTTTTTTTTTACGGTGATAACAAAGGCCAGGGGGTATCCTGTGATGTAATGCACAGCTTTGGCAGGAAGAAAAATGGGGATATAGGAGAAAAAAAATTACAATAGGAGGTCGAGTGGAAGTGTCATGTGCACTGCGCATAGTCCATATGCATATAGTTCAGCTCAAGAAGGATTCTCGAAACTTTGCTGTTCTGCTAGGTTTTGACGAAAGAGTAAAGACGACCCGTTGTGCGGGTATCACTGCAAGGAATCAGAACAGAGATTTCGTTAGAACAATGTCCATTAAAATGCAGTGTTTTTTTTGGACAACGGAGTTAAGAAAGCTTAAAAGAATGGTTCGAATCCATGGAGTAAAAAGTTTATTCTTCTTTTTCGAGTTTTCTCTTTTCAAATAAATCCGATATAAGTAAAGGCTATTATTAACTTGAGATTTATCTTATTGTCAGTTTTGTTCATGTTTTTGTTTATTTCAATTGCTATGATGAGCAAAATCAACAAAATCACAAAAGCTTTCAATAAACGCTATTCTATTTTGCCGTAGAAGACTTAAATAACTGACTAAGCTTATTAACTCTGTAAAATAACAGAGTTAATTTAATGCTCTACTGTCAGAGAGTTAGGCGTGCGACATTATGTCGGTGCGTCAGGGAATCGATTTTGGAAGTAATCGCCTCATCACCAATAAGCATGAAAGCTTTTTTTTGGACTTTGTTTAACGCAGCCAATGGCTGTGTTCTTTTGGCCAACGGAGTTATGAAAGCTCAAAAGAACGGTTCGAATCCATGGAGTATAGAATTAGTTCTTCTTCTTCTGTTTTTCTTTTTTAAAGCAAACCCGAGAGAAGTAAAGGTCGTTATTATTAATTTATCTTAATGTCAGTTTAGCCAACATTTGTGTTAATTTTAATTGCTATAATTCACACGTCTCAGATAAAATTAAAATATCGTCAATTAATAAAGCTCGAATGTATCTAAATATTGCATGGTATTGGAGAGGTAGATACTACTATGTAGATAATGGAATTAATCTTTTAACGCAGCATGAACGTCGATAACTATAGCAGTTTTGTCAGTTGAAGCTTAACAATAATCATCCTTATAAGTGAAGCGATTGTATATCTCTACCAAAACTTCAATTACGCAGGTTTTACCATATATTCAGATAAATAGATATTTAGGTTTATTACTATATACAAGATACTACAAACTTATATAGTACATTTCATATATGAAGCATATATGAAGTGTCGAAGTCCATAAATGAAACGAATGCAGTCATTGTCTTCGATCACAAGAACTATCAAGCTTAGAGAAAACCAGGTTATCAAACTTTAAATGATGGAGAAGTCGGACCTTGACAAAGTTTCAAACGTAAGTTCCTTGGTGAAAAATTCGCCGACAACCAGAGTCAGTAAAGTCCACCATAAATTTTTCCGAGAGTATTATCAATGTGATCAAAGCACTTCATAGAAGAATTGATAACAACACCAACATGATACTATCCACCCTCGGCAATCTTCAAACATGTAGCAGGATGTCAGGTAGCCCTTCATAATCCAGATTAGATCTATTGTGTATGTATAAATACTCGGATTTATATGGATTTAATTTGAGTTGGTGTAAATTCGACTTTGATTACTATTAGTAGGCCGGACGCTCTCCACCAGCAGATCAACGGGACAACTATTGTATACCTGTAGATCGTCCGCATACATGTGAATCTTCACATGTTTCACGATCCGTAGAAGATCATTTATAATGATACTGAATAAAAGAGGGCCCAATATAGATCCTTGAGGAACTCCACAATTGAGAGAGAAGAGCCTCGACAAATTATCTTTCGATCTGGCTTTCTACCACCTATCACACAAGTAGCTCTGCAAATAAAAGTCGTTTGTCATGCAAGTCTTTTTACTTTTATTGCACTCTATCTCTAGCTTCTCGATTTATAATTTCTACCGACACTCCATTTTCTTTATATCGATTTTATTACATGCATGTTTTCTTGATAAGCTTACTCATCTCGGTAGCAGAGTTGGTTGAGGTGTACATTCGTACATCTTTTGTTCTGCGGGTGCGAGTTCGATTTCTGAATAGGGCACAGTGGTGATTTATTTGGGTATCACTGGTTGAGTCAGATCTACTGACAAGAATTGTAGGTACTTTCAAAGCCACTAGGATATTACACAGTAAGAATTTCATGTGGACATTTTTCAAGTGTTCTTCGAAGAACTATAAAATATAATTCAATCCAAAAATTTCGTTACAATTTATCAAGTTGAAATTTCCCAATCTTCTCTTCCCTAAAATTTCCCTTCGCCTAAGCTGTGCTGCGTGCTTCCCGAGCTTAGGTGACACCTTAAAAAACTTAGCATAGATTCCAGTGAGCGTTGTGAACCTTTGGGCTATTATTGTTGAAAGATCGACTCGATCACATTTTGGTGCTTGAATCAAATCCAAATAACAGGAGCAGATGCAATGGGGATTGAGTGATTCAGTAGTTGAATTGACACTAGAAGCAATTGATTAATAATTCTCATTGTGATTTTCCTTTTTGTATCGCTCCCTCAATCGTTAGTCCTCATATACGCAATCTAATCTCAATGTAATAAGTGTGAAGAGATGCGGATTTGTACTGCACTATTTGCAGCCGCGAAGATACTAAAAAATGTATTAAATGCTCAGAAATCTATCGATTGTGTTGCTATACTAAATTAAAAAAAAGAAACTAAAATGCAGTAAAATCTTGTGACTAGCCGAAAAAGAATTCTTTTCTTAAATGAAACGCCATTTTTTAAATTTGGAATTTATCAAAAAAATTCTTGCAAGAAGGGGAACACTTGTGGGTTTAACAGACTAAATTTAAGTAGATTCATCATAAATGTTAAAACTAGAAGTGAAATCGTGGAGACTCAGAAATGTAGTCTTAAATGTCATATGGAAATGAAGAAGTCACCTTATATGAGTTCACGTCTGCGCCTAATATAGCGCTGTCTATTGTTTATTTTCAAAATAGTCTTGAATGCAAACCTGCATTCATCGCTAGATTTGAATTTGAATTCATTGAAAAGAATCTAAAAACGAATTCACGAAATTCAACTGAAAATTTAAAGCTTGTCTGGGTTGTTTTTCACAAACGTCGTGCTCCAAATACAAAAAACTTGATATTGCTCCAGATTAAGCAAAACTGATTTTCAATTCCTCAATTTATGCATGTATATATATATATATACTGTCCAAATTCAACCAGTGTTGGACGATTTGGAATTCACGGAGATTCTTACAAAATCTGATTTAAATTCTAATTCACAAATTCCAGAGAAAAAATATTTCCTTCAGGTCTCTGACTTAGTTCACGGGGTGAATAGCCATTGGGTTTTTTGCACAGCAACAAAATGTCCTTCAGTCAAAAGTAACCTCGGAGAATAAGGAAGAATTTGAAACCTGTTGTTCGGCACGCAAGCCAGAATCTTTGGTCATTCTCATATCTCTAACCGCAGACCTTTTCTTTGGTCCTTCAGTGGACGCACCTTTACCGGAATCCCAGACCATGCTCAACGACAGTTTTGTAGACGGACTTGCAGACCGAATTTACTTTGAAACCATTGAACTCCATAAGAAGGAACGTATACGGTAAAGGTGAATAGCCCGTCGGCCCATAGCCTTTAGCAAGGTAAACCAAAAACGTAAATAAAAGAAAAATATATAGAGACACAGGTGATATCGCGTGCAAAAAAATCAACGGTTCATGATCAAATGGTGGCTTTGTAAGGTTTGTCGGCATGAGTCACTGGAATTTGTCGGTCGCATAAAAAAAAATTTTAATTTGACAGAATCTGAGGTTAGTACCTTCTGTCCCTAAGTGGTAAGGTGATATTGACACGCAATAGATATTAAGTTTCGGTCAAACACTTTTGAGATTTCGACTGAATTATTTAATTGCCAAAGATTGCGACTTCTACAACCTGTTGCCTTGCAGGTTTGGATTCTTTCTTCAGAACTATTAAATGCCAAGATCACCAAAACGGAGTTGCACTGACAGAGGGGGAACTAGAATTTGCTTTTCAAGTTTCTAACAAAAGTTTACTTACCACCCCTGTCCTGGCAGAAATAGTAAACTTTTCCTGTTTGTGGTATTTTTGGCATTCTTCATCCAGCCACAAACATAACCAGTCAGCTATGACTAATAAACATCGTCATTAGCATTTTCACTCGATTTTAACTGCTGACACTCGTCGTAATTTGTGAATAGTTTTGCCAATGGACCACCGGCTGGTTTTGAAGATGTATCCGCTTTTCCATATCTTCCATTCATACCACTTTTGCATATCTCGTTCATCTTTTATTTATTGTTTTTTACTCTTTTAGCGGATATGCTAAATATTTCCTCTACAATCGTCGTGTTTTTTGCATTTTACCATAAACACCGCGAGGTAAATAACTGAAAGTAGCAAAAAATGGAAACATGTGGAACGAGGGGGCGAAATTGTTTACGATTATTTTGGTTAAGTCTTGTTCACTACCCAAATTGGAGATAATTCGAAAGTAGGTTAGATGGTGATTGGATTTTCCATGCCGAGCGTAATGGGTTATCTCAATGGTTGGTATTAAATACCTTTTTGATTTTGTTCTCCAGTTCAAAAATCAATTTAATGGATGCAGAGTTATATCTTACTACCTAATAATTCCACCCAACGGCGATAATTCGATTACAGTAAAATATGTTACATGCGGTCTTAAAATATCATCGAGGATGATATACGAATTTCAATTTTTTGGCAATATTTGGAGGCAGAAGAAATTCCGAGGACCCATCATATAGTTGTCATAATCCTTCGAGGTTGTAAAACTTGCTTTGAATCCTGCGTGAGATGTTCATCATTGCGAAAATCTATCATAGATACGAGTATAAGCAAAAAACAAGATATTTCTATTTCTACTCTTGAGTAACAATTGTTTTGATTTTTTGGTTGTGTTTGTTAATAGTTGCAAAGCATACTCTTGGGCTCTGACTATGCATCTATTATTCTAATGCTCTCTCAGAAAGATGAACCAATTTGCATACCATTTGTACTTCACCAGTATACTGCCTCGAAGTGCTTGGCTTGAGTAAGATTTAAAAACGTTTGTGCTTTTTTTTTAAATTTTGTTATGATTATTGATAGGCTCTTGTTAACATATTCGTCATCTGATCTGGACTGTTTTCTACTTATTTAGTTAAAGGTTTGATCGGTATTATATTGGATAGTACTGGATTTTGCCTGCTCTCCCATACTCTCTTCTAAATTTGACCCGGGCCTTCCATGTAACAAATTGTGGAGGAGTTCGCACGATCCAGGTACCTACGGTAAGGAGCGCGACGGTCTTATTCTTGATGCTAATACATTATATTCGTAATTTATTTCACCTTCACTACCTTCACTACCACCGCAATGCGTTCTACTCAGGGGCCGTTCTTTGGTTCCAGCATTGATTCCGATCCCTGCGCTAATTCGTATTCTGCAACGGATTTCAACCTCAGATATGTTGATACCAAAGAGGTTGTAGTACTATCAAATGGAAGGTTGTTGGACCGAATTTCTTACCTCCTAAGCTCATCAAAATCATTCTACATAGTCTACAGTGCAGCCCTGTTTACATATTTTTTATACATCCATGACAAAATCACGGCTCCCTTCTTCCCAGAAAATTCTATGGCAAAAATTAGTAAGCCTAAGGCTCCAAAGGACTTTCGACCAATTACTATCTTGTAATTTTTGCTGCCTTAGTTGCTTATTTGAAAGGTAATAGCTTGCTCAAGTCTTTACGGTCTGATTATCCTTAGTTTTGAAACGGCTCGTCTGAGAGTCACTCCTAGTATTTGTAATTGGTACCATGTAAGGCGGAAAT
>QYTT01084069.1:9781-23337 GCA_006980735.1 Dasypogon diadema
TTTTTATAAACGGTAAGTCTTTTAGCTCTAATAGCTAAATTTTATTTCGAAGTTTGGATTCAGTTATTAAATTATGTATTCAAATATAGAGTTTCGTTTCCTATCGTGCTGCACGGTAATCACTTTGCCTTCAACCTGCTTGGCTATTGAATATAGTTTCTCTTCTACATCAAGGGAAACTGACAGATTCGAATTAAGTAATAAATACTTTCTGCTGACTTAGTAAATACATTATGGGTCACACTCTCAAATAAGAACACATCTCCTTCTTGGCACATGAACTGATTAAACCAGGATTCCGCTCCGTGTATTTATATTATGCAAGTCTATGGACAAAAACATTTCCTGTCCGAACACGCCTACTAAAAATAATCAAAACGCCACTAACAAAGTGTTTTTATAAATTCGGTGTATTGAACTTGGGCTCGTTTATATGCATCAGACGAATTGAAGAAAACCAATAACTTAAATAAATGCAAAGCGCTTGAACGCTACCGCCACAAGTATATCACAAATTAACAATGTCTCAACAAATAAAAATGTTACAATTGCTTAAAATTATGGAAGATTGTTCAAAACTCAAAATACTCAGGATTTATAACTTTTGTTCACTTAAAAATCCACAAATCGGCTGCCTAAAACTAAGCTATATCCGTTGTTTTCCTTAAATGTAACTCAAAGCAGAAAAAGTAAGTACTTTAAGTTGTCGAACTTATTTTTTATTCAAAATGCGAACGAATTTTAGACAACGTTTTTCAATGAAATTTGTAAGGCGTGTCCCAACGAGAGTGGAAAATTTAAGTTTGGCGCCATTTCTGGTGCTGTACTTTGACAGTCAAACCATTAGACAGTTCGATGATGGACAGTCCGCCATTATTAAAAATGGATCGCAATTCGACACAAGAACGCATTCTTATTTTTAGACATTATTTCAAAAATGGTGAAAGTGTGACTGCCACGATTCACAAATTGCGTCCAATTTTTGGTAGACAAAATGTTGCAAGTGTATCAACTGTGAAGGGAATAATCGAAAAATTCGAGCAGACCGGGTCGATTATTGATGTTAAACCATCGATCGACATGTGTTCGTCCAGGTTGTTCAACAGAAAATATAAGGGCTGTTTGCCAGAATGTAGCCACGAGTCCGGGAACATCCATTCGGCAATGTGCTCAAGAATTCAACATTTCAAGAAGCATATTCTCACGAAAAATTTCATACCTAGTAAATTCATCTGACTGAACAACTCAAACCTACAGACTATGCACAGCGAAGAGAATTCATCAATTGGGTAATAGAACAACAACAAGTGAACAGTGAGTTTTCCAACAAAATCGCATTTGGGGTGATGAAAACCCACATGAGAAGACAATGCATCCGGAACGTGTCACTGTTTGATGCGAATTTTGGGCTGCAAGCATCATTAGATCATTTTTCTTCGAAGATGCTGCCGGGAATGAACAAATAGCCAATGGTAAGCAGTATCGGGGCATGATAACTCAGTTTTTTGCGCTCAGATGGATGGTATGGATCCGGAAGATATGTGGTTCCAATAGGACGGTGCGACCAGAATTGGCCGCCTACATTGTTCGACTTCTTTCTCTGGGGCTTTTGAAGTCAAAAGTTTAAGTCAGCAAGACCACGAACACCTAAGCCTTGAAGGAGGAGATTATATGTTGTATCGCTGAGATCCAGCCACAATTTTTGGCATTTGGTCGATTGGAAGTTTCGTACAAAAACGCTAATGTGCCAGCAAAACCGAGGAGGGCATTTAAGAGATGTGTGGTTCCATATATAATTCCCACATGTCTACTTTATGATTAAATCGTGTATTCATGGCTGTGAGTTTTTGTAGCTGTAAGCCCAATAGAAATATACTATGCAGCATAGTAACATAAACCAAAGTGAAGAGGACAAGAAAGAAGAACAGTAATTAAAGATACTGAAACCATGAAAATTTCTACCAATTTATGGCGAAAAGTATACAGTGAGCAAGCGAGCTTAAATATATTTAGGTAAGAAAAATTCGATTCACCTACAGTACTTCTATTTTTGGTTGAATCTTTTAGAAAAGTTTATAATTTTCAGTCCTTTCCAACTTTACTTCTAAAACAACTGCAATATAGAATTTTCCTCGACATCCCGAGGAAATTGCATTCCGCTTAAGTTCTCTGTCCTATTAAAATTCTACGGACATCGCTGCATTTTCGTGGTCGTCTCCTTTGCTTGATTCTGCGCCACCTTAGAAGGAGTACAAAGAGTAATGTCATCTCATTGAAAATACCCTGAGATGGTAAAATTTCGATATACGATACAAAAATCAATGAAAACAACCCCAAATAAAGCCACGATGATACGAACCACTTGAGGAAATTGGATAAACGTAACGTGATACTTGATAGTAAGTGTTGATCTCCCGGTCACGTCTTCCACGTACTCTACACAAGGTGAGGTCAAATGGAGCACAGCCCATCGACTTTATCGTCCTCTGTGCTCGGTTACCGGATAACTTTAAACGTGCTTCATATTTCCAGCTGAGGACCACACGGCAACACTTACCATCTTAACTGCTATTGTAGATTTTTGAACTTTTACCCCTATCAAGTCAAAGATGATGTCTTTAATAACGAGCAGCCTTCTCTAATATTTCCTGCTACCCGTCATTACACAAGTCATTTCCAGCAAACTTTTGGTCTGGAGCAATCATCCCCACAGTTTTCCTGTGAAAACTTGAAAATCTTAAAAGAAGGAAAAGAAGTTTGGCGAGCTTCAGGCTTTTCAACGAAGTCAGAGGAAACTAGCCACTTAATTCAGTAATGAATGATTGAAGAAATTATGTCTAGACGTGACAACAATTTTTATTATTGCATTTTTATGGTGAGAAGGACGTGGTCGAAATACTAAAGCATCCTGTATTCCTTTGTTCGGTAGGATACTCCCGAGCAGAAAAGTGATTGCCGGCCTATCAGCAACGAAGGCCTTATCCACTCACGTGTGAGGTTCCTTTCTTCTGATAATAAAAGGCTCTCACTGTTATTTAGTAGCGCAAACATCATTTATTTTGGAGGATAAATGGCTGTTTGTCTTTTAGCTGCCATACAAATGGAGTAGGTGACTTAAGTTAGTAGCAGCACTTGTCCAGTTTGTGCAATCGCTAGTGGCGTAAAGTGCCCCAGAGAGTTTTTGTTGTTGGCTTGAAATGTTGCTCATAAAACATTTGAGGAATGGGCTATCCCATGTACCATTCCGTGCAATTCCATATATAGTCCACTGACTGCTCTGTTGTCTGTCGTTATGAGAGTTGTACTTTTTTATTATGACGAATAAAAGAGTTTTGCTTTGAGTTATTGCCACAAGTTTTGAACTAAAAGTCATTTTGTGCTCCTCTTGAATATCAGAGTGAATTGCTAAAAAGGTTGTAAAGAAAATTGATTTTAGCACAGGCCAAGCGATAAAATAAAACTAGACATCTCATTACGAGCAATAAGATTTTATGAAACACGGGCTTTTCATAAATGTATTTGTTAGTGTTAAAACTTTTAATGTGGATACAAATGGGGTACTTCTTTTCGTCTAAAAATGATTCCATTAGGACATCATCGGGGTCAACTACATTATATTACATTATTATGTAAGTGAAAGGGTTGGAAGTGTCCATCGCCTCGTCTAAGATTGATTTGATAAGAAGAAAATGAGAAAAGGAGTGTCCATGTGAGATACTGCATTGTACGGTCCAGAAGTTATAGGTTTACGTGAAGCATCTTCTATCTCATATAATTTATATTCACATGTTCGTTTCGTACTTTGTACGTTTATGAACAAGTTAATCCTAACCACCTTTCTTTATACTTAACTTGGGCAGAATGTTCAGTAAATGAAGCTCTTCATAAAGAAAAATCTAACGTTATTGTTATTACCTATCTCCAAATAAGCGTTCACGTATTTCAATAGAAACGTGTTAAGATTAGGCTCCCACAGCGGCATGTAAGACATACATAGTATCGAATCAATAAAAGGATACAAAAATTAGTCCAAAAAATGTTTAATGTTAACAAAGAATTACAAAACTACATAAAGACGACTCTTTAGTACATTTTTAGACACATCCAAGTCAAAGTACTCCAAAATACGGTTAACTGCTATACACATGTGGTTAATGGGCTCATGCTTACCGTAGATATTTCTACAGAAATTAATGTGCAGAAGACGGACACCTCTCAAACTATGGCAAATAGCCCTAAAGGACACCCTCCCCGGTACTCCAAAGAGTCAATGTCAGCGTTCTAGAACTGATGTATAAAAACTATATCGGCAACTTTTAATCGCTTTTCCAGATAAATCCGACCAATAAGACTATTACCTTAGACGTACTGCAGCGAAATTAATTAATGTAAAAGTATATTATATATTTTGACACGAATTTTACTTTGATTTCACAGAGAAACTCCAGCAAACGTAATATTTTTTATGAAATTGATTTCCAAGAAATTATGAAATTTCGTTTGCGTGTGTCTAAGATATAAGTCGCTTGTGATAAGAGAGATTATAGAGTCGTCCCATCAAGACAGATCTTTCCTTTGGGACGGAATCATACTTTAAAAAAAAGTATCTTCCCGCAAAAGGAATTTAATTCTCAATATAGAAGTGGTTTAATCCCGCACTTAGACGAGATAATGAAATGGACTTGGCGAAAAACTGGAAAAGTGAAGCCTTTATATTCTTGTATTGGTGAAGGGATGGGATTTGCTATAGTGCATATAGTCCTCTAAGTTGATAAGAGAAAAGCAACAACAATTTTCAAGGGGAAATTTCATTTTTCAAATTCTAAGGCGGCAATCCCTCTTTCCTGCGTGCTCTTCACCCATAACAAAAATGCTTTACTCACGGACACGGATATGCCCCTTTTCACGAGGAAGCATTTGTGTCCAACTGTCGAAAAATGGAGGGAAGGAATAGGATAGGGACACATGCGGTAAGAAGTTTGGTTGAGCCCGCAACTTTAATTTTGCTTTCAGCTAGCAGCAGGAAGCAAGAAGCTCAAGAAGGAAGTTTTTCTGATTCATCTTTGTGTTTATTTCGTGGGTTCTGGTGGGATGAGAGCTATCTCTTTCTGGAAAACGAGAAAGTTGAGAGTAGAAATGGCAAGAAAGGATTCTGAAAACAAAAATTAGAAAGAAAACCAGTGCACTACTCAAAAACTTCCTCGTAGGATTTGTGCGGGAGGTTCTATTCGTTTACACAAAAGGGAATAGAAAGAACGTCGGACGCAAAAACTTCCTCGTGAAAAGGGGCACTATTTTTTACGGGAGTTCAGGGCCATTTTGTTTTTATGGCTGTGATCCCGCTCAATGAGAATCTTTAGAGAAGAACTGGCAGTTGTTTGTGTTCGTTATGTAACTACAATAAAGAGAAAGATTTCATAGATTTTATAGCAAGATGTTAATGGTAAAAACAATTTCACAATATCAATATTAATAATATTTAATTTTGATAATTAAAAGATAGTTATGTGTATATATATACACATTTCTCTTTTTTCTCTGAGAAATATACAACATATACTCATATAGTTTTTCCGTGGTTCGCTTCTTTCTTCTTTTTGAATTTAGTTTTATATATGCAGTGAGGTAGGCAAGATTCCGGCCCGTGATAGATGGATGATTTTAAAAAAATGAGAGGCAATTTCGATTGAGACTATTCTCACTGTTCGGAAATTCCATCGATCGAGAAATTCTCACACCTTAAAGCCGTGATAAATATTAACTGCGGTACAGTTTCCTATTTAATGGATATTTGGCATATAGTATTCAATGGAAACAACAGAAATCTGTAAAAATAGAAATATTAGAATACAGAAAAATTGACTTTGCTTAGATTTTTTCTCTCTACTCTTCACATATATATATAAATACTGCAGAAGCATAAGTGAAGGTCGAGCAACTCCAGAATTCAAAATAGACGTCTTAAAACTTACTCATCATTGGTATTAAAGTTTAAGGCCAGAAGTATTTCATTTTAATATATGCCAAGGATTAGCTTTTAATATTTTTCTGGTGTAGTCATATATACAAAACCAAAAATATTAAAATTTACTCCAAAATTTTTAACCGTGCATTAACATCATCAAAACTTTCTTTGGCACAGTCTATTATCCTACTGCATCCTTCTTTTAGAGAAAGAAACGTGTATCGCTGTAGGATATTCTTTGCGACTAATCCACTTATAAAGATTACCACCGCCAAAGGCAAATGTTAATTTCATAGTTGGCTGCTAAAAGTTATCCCTTTCTATTAGAGAGATACGCCGTTCATTAGCGTATTAAAATTACGTTCATAAACGACTTTTTAAAAGAAGTATAACTCCAAAAGTTCCGGATGAAATATTACGAGAGTTGTGTCCTCTCAAATCAATGATTCAAAAACTACAGGAACTAACTGCTCAAAAGTTTCTTCAGCATTGCACGAAAGTAATCGATATTACGAGATTTCATCCAAATTTTGATTCAGACCTCTCTAATAACAGAAACATATTGAAACGGAAGTGAAGTTTTTGTTTAACTTCTTTACTTCATAACAAGGATGAAGGTTCATTTTGTGTACTCAGTGTAGACAAAGTTCATTGCCAAAATCTTCTGTTGAGATCTTGTCTTAATAACTAACTTGGAGTTGGGATGGAACAACCCATCTACCGTCTTTGTAGCTGGCACATAAGTCCAGACATCAAAATTTTCAACCAAGACGGAGCTGACTGCAAAGGATATGTTCGGGATACCAAATGGAATCCATTACTGAGTAGGGCGGCAACTTAATTACAAGCACAATTAAATTTTTTGTTGGATGTCTCTAAGTTGCGAGGTTTCGGAACCATCACCTTTCCGCTGCCCTCACCGCAATTTCAAGCTTATGCGGAATGTGGTTTGCGGAAATGTTTTCAGGATGGATAGATGGAGACATGGATAATCGTTAAAAGGAAGTGAACTTGGGATAGACTTGCGAACTCTGAACAATTGCGATAAACTTTACAAACGTGGCATTCAGAGAGGCAGAGTTGGAGGTATTGCCTAACTACGAGGTAGTTCTGATGGCTCTAGAAAGCTATGCAAAACGAACTTTCTGGAATCGATTTAAGTCGGAAAAAACTAAATGCCTTGCCCAACACTAGTACCCCGGAAGGACATAAAAAATTGAATATAAAAGTTCGATTTGTTTGTACAGACGCCTGAGCTTAATGTTACCAGCCACCCTTCACTAACGATTTGTTTTCGCAATAACCACCCTGCAGTTATTTATGCGACTGCTGTTATACTTGCTGCACAATTTTAGAAACCCATTACTATTGCAGACCTAGCAACTCTAGAAGATTTATTCACTTAACTAATTCAAACAAACTGCAAATATTTGCGGGAAACTGCAGGGAGAAGGGGTTCGCTGCCCGCTGATTGTAGAAGTCACACATTATCGCATTATCAAAAACGCGTTGATGGATACGTGGGACCATGTGACATTTTTTATGGAGAACTAACTTTTTAGTCTTGCAAATTTTATAGCTGTTCGTAAATGTGTTCAGTGACAACTTGCCTTTCCATCCCATCTTCCCAGGGGTAATATTTTAAATTGACTGAGCATCGAAGTGGTATGTCTGAGTGAACATTACTCACGGTCTGGTGAAATACAATTGTCACTGGAATGGAATGGGGTTTTTTCGAATTGCTCAATCATATTAAGTGCAGTCCAAGCAAACTTCTTATTCGCTCCTTTGAAAGCACCCACTGTACAATCGATTCTTGCTATTTTATGTTTCGATGGTTACATTCAAAAATAAAGTGAATCACAATCACAAGAATTGTATCAATCTTCCCATATCTATTCTTCTTTGATCTTTTGCATTTTTAATTGAGGAGTACAAGAATATTTTCCATGAACTCGAAAATATCTCAAGGCGTTTCTTATACATCCTTAACGTGAATAATGAACTATGCTTCTTAGGTCAATGGAACCTTCTGATGTGTAAATTTTTGGGGATTTTAGCAAAGTAAAAACGAAGACGAACTCCTCTTTTGTTCTGTCGGGAAATTTTATCTGCTATGAAAAGGTCGTCACCTCATGCATAATTTCATTTCGCTTCGTTGGATGACTTTAAAGTCTGGTTAGTCTGAATGGCTATGAAATAAATTATCAGGGCTACCTTTCATCTTTATTTTTTCTATTAATCAAACATTTATCTCTATCCTTTCTCAAAATTTCTAAAAACCCTATTTAAGTGCTTTTTGAAGACAATTCTTTTATCATTTGTTATATCTTCCAAATTATTCTATTTCAGATGTTCGTGTGTATTGTTAAAAATTAACTACGGCGGTATTTTTGCAGAACGTTATAATAATTTTATGAAATCGTAATAAATGTCTACAATCGTAGAATAAAATATCCCATCCAAATTTTATGTTATATCTTTTACATATAAAAATAATCCCTGGTTTAGTCAACCCATTAAGGATGTGATAGCTTCATATGAGGAGATTTATCGTTCTCCTGAAAAATTTTGCAATTGGACTTATTGATTATAACACAGATCTCAAATCACTTCATTTTTGCAACGTCAAATAAATCTTTAACTATTAGTAGACAGTGGTAGCAGTTATGTAACAAAAGATGAAAAACAAAGCCCTAACACTTTAGGTAACGTTAATGATTCAAAAAGCGTTGGGGATCTTCAAGATTAATCAGGACTTTGTATATAAGTATTACAAAGTAATTTACGTGTAATCGTTTTTCTTTTGAAATGAATTTTTTCTTTTGAAATGAATTTTCTATGATTCTAAATTAGTTAAAATATAAAGAAGTTTGAAGATTTTAATCTATATATAATTTATGGGAGGAGGAGGGGCTCGAAACTGGAAAAAAATATAACAATTTCCTTAATTCGAGCAAAGGGCTCGAATTAGGGATTTCTCACTAAAAATTTACACTCCAATTTCAAGCCTACTCCTAATCACTCTTTTTTAAAGCTACAGTGTTTTTTCTGGTTCTGAATTAATATTTAGTCCTGACCCTGCCTGAAATAAAAATGGGACATAGAACCTTAGAAATCCATTTCACGCATTAATTTTTCTCTTCTTCTTAAAGAATCTCTCAAGTAAAAGTACAGCGAATTGCAATTTCCTAATCTGCTGGACCGATTAAGTTGAAATTTGGTACATATATGAACTTCTGTGACCCAAATACGGAAGTGTAACGTAAATAAATGAATTTTGAATATGGGGGTCACTTTTGGCGGCCAAATTAGAAAATTAAAAAAAAATGTTCTGAAAATTGTACCGTGTGACATATCAAATGAAATACGTTTTTAATTTTGTCTCAAATATATTTTTTTTATAATTTTAAAATAAATAGTTTTAAAGTTATTTAAGAAAATAGATGAAAATTGACCATTCCACGCCCTTGTCATGAAACAACTGAGCCCAAAATTTTGAAAAAAATACTTAAAATAGTTCTTTACTTATAGATTACAGGAAAACCTATAAGAAGTCTATGGTTTTAAAATAACCTGGTAAATCTATCAATATTTTACGTAACAATTCAAAAAATGAAATAACAGAATACCTTCTATCCTTGGTCTTAGTCCACGTACTCAAGAATATACGATAAGACAAAATTCAACAATAGACAATATATTCAGCAATTTTCCTCTACAATCCGGAACCATATATATTTTTTGTAGTTATCAAAAACAAATTTGGGTAAGATTTTAAAAAAACATTGTAGATAACGTATTCTTTCTCCACGTGAGTTCAACACGCACTTGTCCGGTTTTTAAATTACATGATAATATTATCGACTTATTTCCTCGCGGTAAATACAATGTGCAGTTGATTAATTTTTATTTCAACTAATCAGAAACGAATATTAAGTAACGAGGACCTATTACAAAAGAAACGAGATCTTATAGTTACTATGAAGTAACAAAAATGCACAATGCACATCCCCAATTCAAGAGTCCAGACCGACCAGATCGCCATCAATGGCAATGATTTGCAAGAAGCAAAAATGGAGAGATTGCAAGGAGGCATTACCGAAAGCTTCCAAGCCTTACCATCACTTAGAGGCGTTCCGAGTACAAGTAAAAGGTAATCACCCTTTTTACCACTCTCCTCTAAACAACGCCCGTAGTCATCTGGTATCACACCTTGAGAAATACACCACCGCCCAAAATAAGAACACTTATGGCTAGCAAGAAAGAAGGGAAGTCAAAGGAAACTATCTTAACAACTTGGCTTTACAAGGAAGAATTAGAAGTAAGCATCGAAAAAAGCCAACAAATTAAAAATTGGTCCTACCGCAAAAAACATCTAAATAAAAATTAAAAGAACTGTCACAAAACTGGTGGTCCTAAATGTCCAGCGGCTCCGAAGAAAGCGTTAGTCCCGGACTCGGACGTTTGCAATTTGTTGCATTAAATACTGGAATGGATACAATACAACAACTAAATGGATCTCATGTTTGCAATGCGAAATGGTTCAGGCTCATGAAAACTGTGTTCCAAAAACAGGAGCCATATTTCTTGGCCAATCATGTGCATAATTTGTGATAGACAACCAAGAAGATACTTTGCAAATTTCTTCCTCTTTTGGTCCGGGTTCGACTCCTGCAAAGGGCATGATGATTTATTTGGTTACCAGTAGTTGAGCTAATTTTACGGACGAGAATTTTACTTCCGAAGCCACTAAGATATTGCACAGTAAGATTTCACGCCGGAATTTGTCATGTTATGAGTTCCAATCTGCTTTTCTTCAAAATTCCCTCCAGCCTAAGCTATGTTGGGTGCATCATAGAACTGTCTTATGAGCCTAGGTAATACCTTAAAAAAGGAAAATATATACCAAAAGAAAGCTGTCATTTTCAACTTGTTAAAGCGTTTACAAAACTTTGCGTGTGTAGAAAAGCAATCTTTTGAGTTGCTTTGTAATGAAAGCTGAATTCTAATTCTAACATATTTATATTATGCAAAATTGAAAAAAAAATCAATATGCCAGAGAATCTAAGGTAGACTTAGAAATTGTGCTAATCAAACAATTTATAGTGGACACATCAAATCTGAAAACCAAATAAGTCGTATAAACCCTCTCTTCTTCAATATAGAAAAGCTAAATTTGCACTACTTTACAGGTAACTCAGGTTACGATATTTTAAACACCTTCACTTCTCGAATTATCTAAGCAATTTTTTTTTCAATCCTCATTGCACCCAGAATCATTATGAAACAACATTGGTGAAAATTCTGACTGAAGGTAGTGAATAAGTTGAATTCTGCACCGTCGAGCGCAAATTTGGTAGTAGATGTGCTAAATTGAGGATGTGTTACGCTATTCTCGCATTTGCAAATTGCACTGCATTCAGGATGGAATTCACTTTTTTTATTTTTATTTTTTTTTCACTTTTATAGTCCTTTATACGTAGTTGCTTTATATACTTCAGTTATCGTTTATATCTCTTAGTTCTGCATTTATTTCCCCCTGGAACCACTACAGGTATCTAGGTGTGAAGTACAATAAATTGTACTGCTTTCCTTTGCTAAAATCGTTCCCTCTAGCTGTATCTGTGCAACAGGCGGAGAATGCGAAATAAATTCTGTTACGCCAAGTTGGAAGTAATCCACAGTAAATCCGGCTTTTGTGTAAATTGCAGTTCCGGTTTTCTACAGATATTTTAATCTGTCTTTTTTCCTATAAAAGGGACTCAGGCTGCACCCACCTTTTGTCGGATTTTAAATATTTGTTTTGGAATCTCAGACATTTTCTATCTGCTGAATACATTTTTCGATGGCACTAATTGCTCATTAATATCTTTTCTTTAAAATTATGGTCTTTTTCTTGGCTTGCTGCTAACATTTAGAGAAAGGCATTTTTAAAGGCATAAATACTATTTTCGTATTTCTAAATTTCAAATAGCGACAACTAACTTTTCTATTTAAATTAAAATAGTGAGTTTAAGGCTAGTGCGAGAATTGAGCCAATATTTTATGAAATTTGTTTATTTATTCAATATTCAATATTCACTTATTATCGTTATTGTTAAAAATTGAAGAACCTATAATTCAAGAATAAAATAAGAATTATCACAAACAAAAATATGTACGTGGTAAACAGGTTTTTATCCAATGCCCAAAAATTGTTTCAAATTTTAAATTTGACACTCCATCCATCGTCCAACATCAGTGCATATGACTTAGAGCTACATATACCATCCGCAAAAATATTTTAACCCATGTATATGACAACCCGATCTAGAGTAGTGTCTATTAATTTGTGAACTCTTACAGCCCAACATGGAATTAAAGGCAATCTTCCATTTGACTTTATGCAGACCCCAAAGTGCATCGAATTTGACTAATGGAAGGCTCTATGCCAATTCCTACACCTGGATCGTTACCTCTAACGCTGGAATCCTCGAAATCCACTCCTGTCTCCAACTGGTATCTTCAAAGAGCAAGCCAAACAGGATGACACCCACAACACCGCTCACCAGACCGAGGCTCACCAACCAGATACTAACATCGAGTGTCTTAAGGATGCTCCCGACTTATTTGGATCATCGAAAATGAACTCTTTCGCACAGTTCCTTCGTCAGCAAACAGTCCTATCAGGGGGATCCAGAATTCCCTGTTGGTTCATCGTCAATTCCGCCAAACGGAAATTATTGACGACATCCACAAAGGTAGTGTCTCATGTTCTGTGGCACTTTGTAACAGCTGAACAAATGCCCAAGTTTGGGGGCTCACGAAAACATTAGAAGCCACTGTCGATCTTGAATATAGGTGGTACCTGCATAAGGTCTCCACACAAAATCACATTAATTCCAACAAAGAAGCTTTAGTTCTATTTCAGCTGCTGTGCCTGTTTGTTTATTTCCACTTTCATTGGTCCCTTTGAAGCCTTTTACCAGTTACTGGACGTAATATCTCAATTCTTCCCTTTTTAATGGGAAGCGTATATGTAAAGTGGAGTGTGCTCCAACCGATGAGTCTGGCGTAGGCGTCCAGTGAGCGCAATGACTTCATCGCTCTTGTTTGCGCTTGGAGAACTCAGCCTTTTTGTTATTCGACTAGTATTTGAAAAGTGAAGGTTTTGCCTGTCACGGTGCCCATTATTGTTTCCGCATTTAGGCCAAAAAGCTTCTTTCACCGAATTAAATTCTTTCAGAAACCCTTTTTTGAACTGGTGTGGAACATGAGCCATAGGAGTAGTAATAGCCCTCTGCATCTGAGGGTAATGTTTTTTAATTCGTCTTTTAAAGACACATAAAAAAATAAAGACACAAAAATATATAAAAATGAATAAAATATATTAAAAATTTTATAAGAGTACATTTAGGACTTTAGTTGTGTAAATTTGAAACTATAGAAGTTAGGGCACCTGGTGCACAAAAGGCTATTAGATCGGACTAGAATACCTATTAGATCATGTATAAGCTTTTATATTAATGAGTTCTTAAATAAAATTAGAAGTTATATGAATTAAACTAATTCAAAGATAAAAATGATTGTCTTAAATGATTTCAGAGGA